>QODF01000229.1:828871-1027213 GCA_024372805.1 Oostethus manadensis | reverse complement strand
AGGTGGAAACATTATGCTTTGGGGGTGTTTTTCTGCCAAGGGGACAGGACAATTGCACCGCATCAAAGGGAGGATGGATGGGACCATGTACCGTCAAGTGTTGGGTGAGAACCTCCTTCCCTCAGTCAGGGCATTGGAAATGGGTCGTGGTTGGGTATTCGCAACAAAAGATTGGCTCAAGAAGAAGCATATTAAGGTCATGGAGTAGCCTAGTCAGTCTCCAGACCTTAATTTCATAGAAAATCTGTGGAGGGAGCTGAAAGTTCGAGTTGCCAAACATCAGCAACGAAGCATTAATGATTTGGAGAGGATCTGCAAAGAGGAGTGGGCCAAAACCCCCCCTGAGATGTGTGCAAACCTTGTGGCCAACTACAAGAAACGGCTGACCTCTGTGATTGGCAACAAAGGTTTTTCCACCAAGTACTGAAGCACGTTTTTCAAAGGGATCAAATACTTATTTCCTTCATGGAAATGCAAATTCATTTATAACTCTTTTTGAAACGCATTTTTCTAGGTTTTTCTTGTCATTGTTGTCCCTCAGTGTTCAAATAAACCTACCATTAAAATTATAGACTGATCATTTCTTTGTTAGTGGGCAAACTTACAAAATCAGCTGGGGTTCAAATAGTTTTTTCCCTCACTGTATATAGTGGGGAACGATCAGTATTATTTGATGCCCTTCTGATTTTGTAGGTTTACCCACTTACATGCACAGTCCACGATGTCTCTACTAGGTTCATTTTAACACAGATAATGTTCACAAGAATGTGAACAAAAAGTCCAGTCTGTAAACACTGCACTCACTCAAGAACCAGTTTCAGCATCAAAGCAAATGAATACGCGCTGCGAGGATGCAGGGATGCAGTGCGCGCTCGTCATGAGCACAGCGGATAGCGTGTGTGCCTCATTCGAAGCTTTACACAGGATGAAGAACATTGCGTATTAACTTTCGGCATGTCACAAATGTCTTTTAACTGTAAGGCCAGGCTTTTCTGGTGGAAATACAAAAGCCATCACCTTAGAACTCAAAATCAACATCATGCCTCTGACAGAGGAGAAACACTCACCAATTGGCAGCACATTAGGTACTAAACGTTTGATTATTATGACCATGATTAAGGAAAAGGATCATAGCCTCAGCATGTTAAAGCATCTACTCCTATGAAAGCGTGAGTTACCACCGTGAACCCAACAGTCCTACTTTTTATTACTGAATTTTTGATGTTCTTCACGTGTTCGGTCCGACAACACCGAACACATGCAGCCACCCACACTTGCTTACATGCTTCACGACGTGGTTTGCGTGCCGGTAAATATCTCGAGAGCTTGTAAGACTATATACAGCATTTTTAAAAATTGGAACAAAATGTGATAACGATATTTACAGATATTACATTTTTTGCCAATGTCGGTGGGTCGATATCGGATATCCCTTCTAAATGGTAATATATCATATTTTGTATATTTGTGCTGGTAAAGCATCTACAAAGTTGGAAAGTATTAACATTTAAGTCAAAACAAAATAAGATGAATTTTTTTGGGCCGAAAAATAAATGACTATATTTGTCTAAGGAATATCAAAGGTAATAGAATAAATAATGGCTATTAATTGTCTATTATCTCTAATGTTTAAGCAGGCACGTTCCCCGCTCGACTGATGAATGGCTTCAGTATTGTTGTGATTGTGATGATTATGGCGCTGTCCACTTGGAAATTTAATTTGGATATTTTTTTCCCCTTTTTGGTGGATTGAAAAATATTTTGTGTTCGCTCTGTGTTGGATTAGTAAATAGTTGTATCCGAGCGGGAAGTGATGGCTGGGTGAAAACAATGTAATACACCGACGGGTGGCACTGTGCACAGACACACAGAAACACGTTTTCAGATTTTCCCACTCTGGAAGCCGTTTTCCAAAAATACTGTTGGAAAACTATGTGGATACTTTGTGGATAGTTCCTAAGTACATATATTGCCCTAGTTGCTTCATCCACGACCCCTGTAAAAAATATATTGGCATATGATAAAAACTCAATAAACCGCGTAGCCCTATTTGGTGGAGAAACAACAGTTTAGGGACCATTCATGTTTTTGTATGGGTAAACTTCAAAATCAGCAGGGGATCAAATAATTATTTCCTCACACTGTTTAGTCATACTTGGGCGTGGATAATAGAACAATATCAAATAGCTAAATTAATATTTCTGTGAATAGGGGAACAAAATACACCTTTTTACACCCTAAAATACACCTAATTAAAATACATTTTGAATAGTTAATTATAATAATGTGAATACCCTGCTTTGATTAAAGTCCATGCAATAGTAGCAGCTATTCTCACCAGAAGCCTTCTGTCGGACAATGTTGCGGGCCTTCTCCACACCCGGAGCACCAGACGTGGTGGCAGAGCGAATCCTCATTGGTTCCTGAACTCCTGGCCCACTCACGTCCCCTTGGTTTCTCCAGCTTAGTGAGAAGGAACGTGCCACCGCTGCTGCCTTTTGGGAGTCCTGTATCACACCTGCCATGGAGAGCACAACAAAACTGTGGAGGATGCTCCGATCTAGTTGCGGCAGTTTGCGTTCTTGTATCCTCCTGACACCCAGAAAAAGGCTTGACTTTTGTCTCTGGTGTTTTATTTTTTTACGCAATTTCCTTTAGTCCGATCTCCTTTACAACTGTATCTAGTGCAGACAAAATCATGATTTCATTCATCAGCTTCTTTTTACAAGCAAAATCAGTTTGCAGGACTACTTGCCTATATTCCATAATCCATTTTGACCGATGGATTTTGACATTTGAACTTTTCTTGGTTTTGGCATAATGCAATTTCAGCACACCTACTCAGTCATATTACAGAGAAGCGGTTTTTACTTCCTCACTTGAGAAACATGCATTTCTGCATCATGCTTCATTTGCAGCATCAACAATTTCCATCATTTTATATGAAAAAGTAGTAGTAGTGATCGGAAAATGTGTGGGGTTATTTGCAATCAGTACATTCAATTACATGAACCAAAACCATCTCCAACTATTGACTTGTTCTTACAAAACATCCACCTAATTTCTACTCTTAAAAACACCAAAACGGGATCAATTTGATAACATACTTCTCTTCTCATAGGCCTACTTGCTAACTATTTTAGCAAGACAGAGCTGCAATTGCACTGACCAAACGTCACAGCACTGGTGATCAGCGGTGGTGTTCTAATGTGGTGTTGTAAAGCTGCGAAATGCTCGTTACGGAGAACAAAAATGCATTTTGGGGTCTCAGGAGGATCCAAGTGCAGCAGCAGCAGTTAAACCTGTGATAAAGATGTAACTTTAGCACCCTCGTGTGGAGGCAATATCATGCTTTCTTGAGTCAGCTCAGCAGCAATTGTTTTCATACAGCAACCGCCTACATGTCCATCCACCTTCTATTAAGTGTTCTAACCAGAACCAGAACCAGAACATGTATAATCAACAAGACAGGGCAAGTAGAGTGTTAGGTAGAGTGTTGGTATGTGTTTGTGCGGGGACTACTCCCAACTCCTTCTTGGGCTGGGTCAGCCAAGGCCCCATGGGTTGTATCAAGGGATGCTCCGATCACGGTTTTCTGCAGCCAGTTCTCATACCCATCATCCATGAGTGAAAGCAATAAATATCAATCCAATGGATCAATTATCTTCTTCTTCTTTTCCTTTCAGCTTATCCTTTAAGGGCTCGCCACAGCAAATCAATTGAACATTCATGTCCTCTTTTACTACATCCATAATCCTCCTCTTTGGTCTTCCTCTAGGCCTCCTGCTTGGTAGTTCAAAGCTCCACATCCTTCAAATTGAGCTAATGCAGGGGTAGGCAACCTACGGCTCGGGAGCCATATGTTCTTTTGCTCCTTTTGATGACGTTTAACACCATAACATTTATTTATTTTAATTTTGTTTTTTCTTAAAATACATGTAACATATCTTGCTTTACAACACGGGAGTTCAAAGTGCGGTCCGAGTGATTTATTGGCCTGCCTCATAATTGGAAAATACAATTTAACAAAAAAACTTTAAGGAAACGGTAAAAAAATGGAAAAATCAGCAGTAATTTTACAAAAATAAAGTCCAAATATTAAAAAATGTCAGAAAAAAGAAAAAAAGTGAGAATAGAACAGGAATAAAGTAATAATTGCGACAAAAGTCAAAATTACAATGTAATTTTATAGCATAGAGTTCATTTGTATTTTTTAAATGTTATATTATGAAAATCAAACTAAACAATATAAAATTTTACATTTTTGAATATTAGATTTTGGAAAAAATTCATATGGGAATATAGTTAAAATATTTTGGGAATAAAGTCCTAATATGACAAGGAAATATATTATTTTTGTGCAGATATAATTTTTTAAAGTAAAACATGACAGGAATTACAGTGTTAAAATAACATTAAAAAAAATAAAACCTTCTCAGCACTTTAATCCATCCGATTCAGACACTGTTTACTAATTATTAAGTAATTACTTGCGTTATAATGCACACTTTTATTTGTAATCACTGTTAAAAAATAGGATATGGCTCTCACAAAAATACATTTGAAAATACAGTATGTGGCTTTCATCGCCCTGATCTAATGGATCAATTATATATTTTTGTCAATTTTTTAATGATGGTTTCTATTGGCCACGGGTGCCACATAATGGGGGTGGGGAGTCACGGACGGGAATTCCAAGTTCCCCCTGACAGTAGGGGGTTTCAACATTAGGTAATTAATACTAAAATGTACAATTAATACATTTTTTATGGGGTCCAAAATTTTGAAATACACGTTACAAAAAGGGACCCTAAAATCACCTTAATTTAAGCAAAAACATATTTGACTTATTTTTTCAAGAGAACATATGTCACGTGTCATGTGAAACAGAGGATGAGACGCCTTCCTTAGGGAGACGTTGAATGTGAGGGTACACTGGAGGAACCCTACCAGGTCTTCAAGTGCCAGTTGTCGTTTCACTGATGATCACAAAAGCCTCGAAAAGTCACTTTACTTTGTCAAGTGTTTGTTATTCAAATACCGTATTAAATTAAAGCTTTTGAATTTAGCTTTAATTTTGAAAAGGACGATATTTTTCATAGTATGCGTTAGCAGGTGACTTCCACAAGGCAGACATGATGGCATGTCCGTGCAGTGTGACCCGTGACGCTGCACTACATGCAGGGATGACTACAGGCTGCAATAGTACAAGGTACTTTAAGCACAAGGTAAGTATAAGGTTTTTGTATCAGATGGCCTCCTCACCACGTGCTCGCTGCTTCTTCTCCTTCTGTTCACTGAGTTTGTCCAGCGGCAGATTGGCCATGTCCAGGCCATAAACAGAGCGGGCCAGCACAGCTGTGAGGGAGTCCATGATGCTGGCCCACTCTGTCACCAGTTCCTCCCAGTAAGTCAGGGATGACAACACTGTTAGCAGCTCATCCCACAGCTCCCGTGAGATGTATACGCAGAGGTTGGCTCGCACCCACGCCACAATGATGGTCTGAATAAAACACAAGGGTAAAGATGAATGGGTATACTTTTAACATTGGTGATTAGGGCAATTGTCTTGACTAGCATCTCTGCAAGAAATGGTTTCTTGCTGAAGTAGAATTTCAACCATGATATAAAGTCCTTAGAGAGCAAGTGAGAGTGCTCAACATGTGTGCCTGTTGGTCACTAATATAATAATACATTTTTTTTCCCCTCATATTTTTTTCTAAAGTCCCAAAAATCGACCAGTAGCTCACATTCGACAGGTTGGTGACCCCCGGATTAAATCAAATTGTGCATCTATTATGCTGCAGAGATTTGAGACGGCCGCTAGCAAGCTTATCAGTTAGCCTAAAATGTATTTCTTGTAAACTTAAAAAGCTAAACACTTACCACTTCCACACAAAAAGGGAGAATAACTTTTTTTTCCACTCTATCAGGTCGTGCATTCAGTGGTTGACTTCATGACTTCATGCATTTTTAAGGTAATATGTCTCATCAATGTTGTGTCATTACTGCCCCTAGTGATCATAATACTACATAACACTTGTAGTGTTTTGACTAATGATAGACCATATTCTACCAGGAAAGAGCAACGATTAATTAATTAATTTCTGAAAAACCACGATATAGTGAGGGAGGGATATCCGAACTGAGATATTGCGAAGAACTACTATACTTACAACACTTCCCGTGGTTCAACAAATGTATAGACCTACCCGAAAAAGTATAGATGCCAAACTTTCAGCAAAGCTGTCTTTTATTTGGTTTTCTGAAGGCCTTTTCATCACAGCTTCGGTGATTCTCAGTAGCACCTGCAACATCTGCTCCCTGCAATGAAAAAGAATAAAGACTGGAGTGAGAGAAAATACCTATAAAACATAAAATCAATGAAAAATCAAAGAGCCAGAAAGGAGGAAAAAATGCCACAGACCATGTCTGTGAGTTCATTGTGTGCTCCATGATCATGTGCCGGTAGATGCTGAGCACACACTTGCAGACCTCAACTTGATTTTCCAGAAGCTTGGGAACATCCTGGCATGGCTCCAGGAGGAATACATTTGAAGAGTTGGTGAGGAACACCTACACGTGTAGATAGGTGGCGTAAAAGCATGAGTACAGTAATAAATATTATGATTATATCACAGACACACCTGCAGTGTGGGCTGGATGCCTGCTTTGATGTCCCTGTTTTGCTCCTCAGTGAGAAAGCCTCGACTGATGGCACTGCTGAAAGAGTAGGTCCTCCCCCAGCTTGATGACCGCTTGTGGCCATGACTCTCCAATACCTGTTCAATGACAATGCCACCCAACCTCTCAGACAAGATCAATTATGAGACTTGAATTTAATTGCATTCATTATCCCCAAACATACCTCTACCACCACCAAAGTTAAACAGCGGCAGTGCGAGCTTGTGTATAAGTAGATTTTAGTATTGTAAACATTTTTTGTTTTGTTTTTTGTTAGTGTCTTATGGCTCTTTAGATTACTGATATCAATCTCAAACAAGTGTCATAAGTAATTTCTCAGGTGAGGCCAATTAAAAGAAAACTACTTAAAAATGACGTTCCACTTTATTAAACATGCCACAGATTTCAATTAATACGGGAAAGAAAGAAGGAAAATCTCTCGGCTGACAAAAAGCGTCAAATATTGTAATGCCTTGGACCAGGCATAAAAACATTCAATAATTCACAAAAAACTTAAGCGCCAATCATCGTACGGTGAAGACATTTGTGGCTGATCCAGATAACAGTCGGGATTGTGCTGATAAAGGCATAAAGAGAAAGGTTTCTTAGCCCTCAGTCTAAGAACTAAATTTACCACTTCCACAAGGAATGGGTGAAGAACTTTTCTGTGCTTGCCATTGTTGAGATTATGCATTTTTAAAGTAATTTGTGCCATTACTGCCTCCTAGTGACCAGAATACTACAAATCACTTGGAGTTGAATATGTTTCTGCCAGACAAATGTATCAAATCAAGAGCGCACCTGCTAATGCAAAAAGAGGTATTTGAAGTTGCTGTTGCCTCTGAAGTCCCTTAAACCCTGATGTGTAGAATTCCCCCAGAGGCTTTCCGTCATGCATAACCCTGAAATTTGGCCACACCTAACCGATTCTCACAAGCAGAAAGGTGAGGCCAACAAATACATGAAGAGTAATTTTCAAAAAAATCCTGTTTGCTGATGCAACGTTGGGTGGTCCGGAGGGATGAAGTAGACTATGGCCAGCATATGTCAACAAGGCTGTGATGTCAGCAAATAGGTGGCTGAGTCATTGTTTTGGATCGGACCCTTCATGGTCATTGAAGATGTGAACAAGACCTCAGCAAAGTATGAGTTTTTTCTGCTTTCTTCCATGGTACCACATGAAGATCTGTACCATCTGTAGTAAAATGCCTTTCATGAATGACGATGCACCATATTACGCAAAGAATACTTCTCTGCCATTGGCTGCTATGAGCATAAAAGGAGAGAAACTCATGGTTTGGCCCTTTTTTCCCTTTGACCTCAACCCAATTGAGAACCTATGGAGCACCGTCAAGCAAAAAATCTGTAAGGGTGGGAGGCACATCACAATATCAGCTGTGGGAGGCTATTCTGACCACTTCAAAGAAATTCAAGCAGAAATGCTCCAAACTCTGTTGCGCATAATAATGTGGAACAGTGCAGTTTAAGTTTTCATTTTTGATTTTAAAAAATACTGTTATCAACAGGAGGTTTGTTCAATAACATTGAAATTGTACTCTAAATGTTGATGCCTTGATATGATGACTTGAATTTATATTGACCATTTAACAAAATCAGGAAGAAATGTCATTAGCATAATAATTTGGAACACAGTGTATTATCATTTATTACATAATGTTGCAGTACATCTGCATGTCATATTCTTTCCACTTTGAATGCATATATAAAAGTACTGTATAGTGATGTTCACGAATTATCTATTGATCATTTTAGGTAAAAACATTTTTACTTAACTTTGGGTAAGAATAACATGCAGTATATATAATAAATAGACATTAAATGCAAAACAACACATGGCATTTATACAAAACAATAACCACACAATTTAGCAGAAAAAAAGTTATATGTTCATCAGTACCTGTGCTTGCATGTTGTTATTCTCTGCACTAGTTATCTGTTGAGTGTTGTCATCCACTTCATCTTCCTGCATAATTTTGTCAGGCTCTGTCATAAAGCCGGGTTTCTCCTGCAGTATCCATGTTCGGTACACTTTGATCACCTTCCTGGTTGCGGAAGCTTCACAGGATGGTAACAAAAAAGCCTTAAGAGAGAATAAAACAATTGTTAACATGTTGAGCTCAGCGTTACTACAAAGGATCCTTGCAGCAAACTCCCAGCAGAGGGCAATACAATTCCAGTCATCTCATGATAGCCCAGTGGGGGGCGCAGAAAATAAAAATAAAGTTTGGGAACCACTGGACAAATATTAAGCTAATATCTAAGCAAATTATTAGGTAAGTGTGTTAAAGAAGAATCATTTTAAAAATCCAATCAACATACCTGGTGGAAGACCTCGTTTACAAAATTCACATTGTCCCTGGTAGATAGTAGGATGGCATGCACCATGTCATAGACGTAACGGTGCTCCGCCTCGATGCTACACAAACTGGAATCGCTGGCCCGTCGGTCTGACAGCGTGCTGCTGTTGGAGTGGCTCTTCTCCGGCTCCCCCGCGGGTCCATTTGTATCGCTGTCTAAAATCTTCTCCTTTTCCTTCTCCTGGCTGCTACTGCCTGCAGTGACAGTCTGGACACACCAAACGTGGTAATAATAACTTGATACATACTGCAAAAGCTATTATCACATGCAGATGCCGCACTTTTTTGGGGAAAGAAAAGGTTAGATTTTGTTGCATTTTATAATAAAACATTGAAATTGATACCTTAATTACCAAAAACAACATAAAGCGTGTCATCTTATTTAAGCGCTTATTGACATTTCACAGAAATAGTAGCATGTTTCATTGGTCAAACCTAAATGAAATGTAACTGTATTTATTATAATGGAGAATGTGTTTGCAAGCTACACTTGCTATTACTGACATGAAAATTAACTGTGCACTGAAATGTTGAAAGACATTCATACATACAATATGTCAAGAACTTTTGAATTAAATAAGGTAAATAAAAAAAAAAAAAGACAATAATAAAATAGACTGTCTCTTTTAGCAAAAAAAAACAAAAAAACGAAAGGCTTAACATGTAGCGAACTACACTGTCTGTGAGCGTGCACCATTGTGTGCTGTTTTGTTTACATTTACTTTGCCGGCAAAATGCCTCAGCAAATGTTGAATGTCGGGACGAAGGCTCAGCCGCATCCCAAACAGCAGGTTTTTTTCCCCCCAGTTGGGAAAACTGGACAGGATGCTTGCGTTTGAGGTGCACATGCAAGTTTGTAGTATTTCCTGTCTTTGTTGCCATTACTTTCCAACAAATGTGACACATCGGTTACTGTTTGACCAATGAAACAGTCTACTAGTTTCTTAAAATGAGTTCTAAATACACTGACATGATTAACATCGATTTTTTGAGTTAGAGATCAATTTCAATGGCATATTACAAAATGCACTAAATTGTATTTTTTCCCAAAAAGTTAAGCATTTGTATTTGGTAAAATCTTTTGCAATATAAAACATATTTTTAATAAATGTGGCATAATTTATTTCAAAAATGTTATTACAAAATATGGCAATTACAACAAAATGTTATTAGTAGTATATTGTGTTGTTCCAAGCTGCTGTTTGGTGTGTGGGCCTTAGAGGGCAGTGGTGTTCAGTATGCTCGAAAGGCTTGCTCTAGCCTTTCCAATGCGTAGAATAAGAAAACTAGTAAGTGTCATTGCACTCTGCATGTGGTGAGGACCGTCTGATTGAAGAACTGAGTGCTCTGTGTTCACATGCAAAAAAATGGCCAACTGAATTACAGCCATCTTGATGTCTAATTATTCAGCGGCCAATCATTTCACATGTTATAAATCAATTCATGGTGTGATTTAAAATAAATTAAGTTTTTTTTGACAAACTATCTTCAAAGCATTAGTAATTCATTGATGGTCCCCAGTAACAACCATTGGTTGTTACCATGCAAGCTCTCCAAAACATGATAAAGGTACAGGGAGGGGGGGGGACTACCGCTGTAGCTATGGAGCCAAATACCAGCATGCAGTGTGAAACTAACTTCCCCACAATCCACCACGGATCGTGGTCTGCATGGTGCTATTGCATTTTCTTCTTCATCTGGGTGGCAGGAGTCGAGTGGCAACCAGCTATTAGGCGCATTACCGCATCTAACATGTTGGAGTGCGGCCCAGAATCTGATCTTGTGGCAGAATGCATTCTTATCCATCCATTCTTCTTTGCCGCTTATCCTTATTGGGTCAATCGCAGACATGCAACCATTCACACTCACATTCATACCTATGGACAATTTAGAGTCGGCAATTAACCTAACATGCATATTTTTGGAATGTGGGAGGAAACCAGCGTACCCGGAGAAAACCCACGCAAACTCCATCCAGAGATGCCCAACGGAGATTCTGAACCCAGATCTCCTGACTGTGAGGCCAACATGCTACCCACTCAACCACTGTGCAGTGCCATTTTTTATCCGATCTTCAAAATACATGGTGCTACACACCTCTTGAATCACGCTCATCCTTATAGGCCACGCCTAATTTCATTCATTCTCATAATGTAGAATGTAGAAGAGATCGCATCGTTAACAGTTTCATAGTGCCCACCTGGATGAGTTTGGGAAGGACCTCAGTGCCATTCTTGGTGCTTTGAGCTGCCACAGCACTGCTGACATACTTCTTCTTCAGGAAGAAGGTGACTAGCCAAGTGATGAAGGCCACACGGGGTGCCAGGTACTGGTCCCTTGTGCAAAAGGTGCTCTCGTTGTTCCTTGTCACTGGTACATACAATGGTTTTGGTCTATGATGTGGGAGGTCTGATTGGGGAAGCAAAAGGGGAAAACAGCTGGAAAGTTATTGATGGGAGAACATGTAACTTTAAAGCTTCGACAAAAGAACGTGACTTTGTTTACTATTTACACCTATCGCATTTCTAATGATAAAATAACACACAACAGAGTTCTGCCTTTAGCTCTGATTGTGTCTCTGTGGATATACAGTATACTGTAAATATTTTCAGTACAGGGCCCTCCAGAAGTATTACAACCGTGAGGTCAATGAATGAATACCACCTTACCTAATAAAGGCTTGTAGAGATTTGTGAGTTTAGTAAATGAGGGGAACAGATGTGGAAGGTAGTACTTCTTGAACAGGCTGAAGAGAAACCGGAAGCCCGTCTCCTGGTTCTCTTTGTTCTTCCACTCTAAACTGGATGCCTGGCAGGCGACAGAAACAAAGACTGACAAGGTCAGGCTGCAGCAGGTAGAGATCGTTCCTCAGTCACTGTCTTGGCAGTTCATTGTTTGCAGCACAACAGACAGAAGGTAGTAAAAAAAAAAAAAAAAGCCGACAAAAGGAACATGGTGTGGGCCTCAAACAAATGATATCAGACTCTGACCGAACACACGTAACAATTACCTGGATAACCATGAACTTGAGCAGGGTTTCAAGGATGTAACAAGTCTGGTCATCTGCTACCTTTTCGCCGACCACAGCAGGAACAAGGGGGGTAATCTCTTCAGGCACCACCTTGGCTGCTCACATTACACAAAGCGTTAAGAAGGACATCATCACTACTGAGTGGTGCAGTTTATGTATTTTCGCAGCTCACCATCAGGGGGGTTAGAGAATGGGTTGTATATGATGGTGTCAAGGGTGCACGGCCCTCTGGATGAGGGCACTGCAGGGAAACCTGGCACCAAACAGGCAAAGATAAGGAACTGCTCCTCAGCACAGTTGTCTCTCAGGGCCTGCAGCCATAGCAGGAACAGACGGATCCCCTCACATCGGATCTAAATTAGGAAGGGGATTAGTATGGATAGGCAAAAGTTAAGCAAAGGAGGAACCAGCGCAAGCAGATGTGTTTTACATACTAAAACAGGACAGCTAAATCAGACAGCTGTGGATTCTGGTTGCAAATGCAATCATTTTGCAATCAACACAGTAATGTTTACGCACAGTTTTAATAAAATACTTATATTTTAATGAATACAGCTGTTACCTTGAATGAATTTCCAGTGTGTAGAAGCTTTTTCAAAATAGAACCTGAAAAAAAACAACAAATACTTGTTAAGACATTCAACAAACCTCCATACAATGCTGATGCTCACAGACGAAACCAGAACACAGAGTACAACAAGGGCGGGGGGTGTCATCTTCACACAGGAAAATTGACCTTGATTGGTGGTCTTGAGGGAATGTTGGGACAGGTAGGCGAGGTGTCATGCTTTCTGATGAAAATTAACATCAGTCGGAAGTGACTTGCATTCTTACAACCATTCTGCTCTAATCAAATCTTAGATGGCGCGTGTGTATGTCTGCGTGCGTGTGTGTGTGTGTGTGTAGGAGTATGGACACCATTGCATACTGAATGGCATGTCTAAGGCGCAACAACAGGCTGTCAAATAATTTTGACTTTGAAATTAGAATCATGTCCTGAAAAACATTTTTAAGATTATTGTCATAATTTATTTGAATAAAGCTTAATTGAATCACCGCGGCTAACTAACGTCAGTCGAATGGTGGAGTACAACCTAAACTGGTTAGCATTTAATCACAGGGAAGATGAAATGAAAATTCTATACAATCATTTACAGTGTAATAAACGCATCAGCGTTCAAACCCCACCCACCTTGTGTGCCTGTGTTCCAGAATTTCTGCAGAGTAGTTTTCGTGGGCAGTGTAGTAGGTACACAAAGAGCTTAGGAGCTTCTAAATATGTTTTTTAACATTATTAAATAAATAAAACAACACAAATAACACCTCGTAGTCTCCTTTACACTTGTAATACCCTATAGAGTAGACAAATAAGAGTAAATAAGCCATTTAAGACATACTGTAAATAATTCTCGTGGGATTTCACATGATTACTTTTTAAAACAGATTAATCATACTCTATTTAATTAACGCATGATTTAATCATTAATCATGATTAATCACCATTTACAACGATTTGTGAAATATGCCCACGTTGGCAGTATCTTGACAGGATAAGATACCACACACTGCGATTGACTGGCGACCAGTCCAGGGTGTACCCCGCCTCTCACCTAAAGCCAGCTGGGATAGGCTCAGGCATACACGCGACCCTAATGAGCATAAGCGGCATAGAAAATGAATCAATGAATGAAGATACCACACACGTCTGAAACTATAATTACGTAACGCTAGTTTTCAATCACTGAATTGATTTGAATCAGCATTGTGGAGTTGCGTTCAAAGACACCATGTCATTTAAGTTGAATTCACGTTTTCAGTGTTTTTTCTGGGATTTCCGAGCATACCTAAATGCTGCAAATTGTACTTTCGCTTTAAGGATTATAAAGTGAGGGATAAGAATATCCCTTTTTTCTTGTTTGTTTTTTCTGTTTATTTAGACCAGGCATACACGCATAATCAGGACGCTGTTGTGATGTTCGGAGCATCAGTGAATGCATCTTATGGCAGCGGCCGTCTCTTTAGTCCCTTTTCAGTCTTTCAAAGCTAAAGACGAGGATTGTTGAAGGGCCAATCTGCAACAGCGATCATGAGCCATGACTGTTAAGCTGCTGATGGCTGACAAACAACTATTCTAATTGGGGTTACCACATCTTGCAGGGACTTCTTTCCATTCTATGCGGGAGTGAAATCATGCCATCACAACTCAATGACTTATTTGCATTTCAAATGAATCGCTAAGTAGCATTTCTCATTTATATTCCTTTCTAAGACTAATTATTTTCTCTTTGTTGTGGAAAGTGAAGACATCTGTAAATGTCATGGAAGCATTGTGATGAAAAACAAAGACTATTTATATATAAAGGTTTACACTACATACCGATACTGTGAAACTGCCAGCGGTTGTAGATTTTCTCCGGCAGAAGTTGCAGAATTTTCTGAGGAAAACATAAACAATACATGAGGTGGAACGACAAACATTACATCTGCTTTGTATCAGACACAGTATATGATAGATTGCCTCCAGTGATTAGTAATGAAGTAATTATCTACTCCAGGGTCCAGGGTGTACTCAGCTGGGATAGGCTCCAGCATACCCCCGCGGCATAGAAAATGGATTGATGGATGACGCTGCTTTTTTTCTGACACTAACGGTGTCACGAACGAAAGAACGCTAAAGTCATCCCACAGCAGCAGGTATTTAACAAATGTATAAAACAAGTAGCAATACTGGTGTAGAATAATAAACTATGGTAACTGCTTCCCATCATGCATTTCTTTCTTCCTTTTGTTGCTGTGTGATGATTTTAGTGTTCCTTCTTACATGACCCAAAGGGTCAGACTGTTTTGTTGACCTCCTGCGATTTCCGATGGGTTGACAAGCTTGTTGTGGGTTTCCTTGTAGCTCATGATCGATGTCTGCCAAATAAAGAGTTGCCTCTTCCTCACTGACTCATGTGCATCACAATATCCCTTTTATGATGTGGACACACACGGCTTGTAGTCCGGTGCTGTTTACATACAGTGGTGTGAAAAACTATTTGCCCCCTTCCTGACTTTTTATTCTTTTGCAGGTTTGTCACATTTAAATGTTTTAAATGATAACATAATTGAACACAAAATTGAGTTTTTAAATTAAGGTTTACGTTATTAAGGGAGGAAAAAAAAACTCCAAATCTACATGGCCCTGTGTGATGTTCGGCCATCCGTCCGTCAACTCAAGCTAAAGCGATCTTGGGTGCTGCAGCAGGACAATGACCCAAAACACACCAGCAAATCCACCTCTGAATGGCTGAAGAAAAACAAAATGAAGACTTTGGAGTGGCCTAGTCAAAGTCCTGACCTGAATCCCATGGAGATGCTGTGGCATGACCTTAAGAAGGCGGTTCATGCTAGAAAAGCCTCAAATAAAGCTGAATTACAACAATTCTGCAAAGATGAGTGGGCCAAAATTCCTCCAGAGCGCTGTATAAGACTTGTTGCAAGTTATGGCAAACGTTTTTTTTTGCAGTTATTGCTGCTAAGGGTGCCCAAGCAGTTATTAGGTGCAGGGGCAATTACTTTTTCACACAGGGCTATGTGGGTTAGGATTTTTTTCTCCCTAAATAATGAAAACGTTCATTTAAAAACTGCATTTTGTGTTTACTTGTGTTATCTTGGACTGATATTAAAATGTGTTTGATGATCAAAAACATTTAAGTGTGACAAACATGCAAAAGAATAAAAAGTCAGGAAGGGGGGCTAATAGTTTTTCACACCACTGTATGTACAATTTTTTTCCTATCTCTAAATTTAGTGGGTGCATCTTAAACACCGGAAATTATGGTACAGTGGACAGTAGCTCTGTCAATTACGAATATGCTTTGAGATTAGATTAGAGAAGTAGGGTCAAATGGGCAGTCATTGTGCAAGATACAGGTACCAAATGGAGGATTATTTAAAAGTATAATTCAATGCCATTGAAAAAAAAAAGGTCATACACTGTAATATTTTGTTGGAGTACCTTCAGCTTTGATTATGGCACACATTCGCTGTGGCATTGTTTCCACAAGCTTCTGCAATGTCACAAGATTTATTTCCCTTCAATTTGCGCATTCATTTTTCACCAAAATTTCTGCTTTGATGATGGTAGAGTCTGACCGCTGCGCAAAGCCTGCCCCATCACATCCCAAAGTTTCTCAATGGGGTTAAGGTCTGGACTCCATGTATGAGAACAATGTTGGATGTTCCCTGAACCACTCTTTCGCAAATGGAGCCTGATGAATCCTGGCATTGTCATCTTGGACTATGCCTGTGCCATCAGGGAAGAAAAAATAACCTGGCCAGTCAGTATAATCAGGTAGTCAGCTGAACTCATTCTTTGAGCGCAATGTGTTGCTGAACCTAGACCTATTAACCTAACTATTTGCTGCGTTAAATCCAGGTGGCGACTTTTTATTTTTCCACCAGGCAGTGTATATTAAAGATACAAAGTATGAATATACAGTTTAGAGTGCAAAATGGACAATAAACTGCAAAATACAGGTGCCCGATTCAGCAGATTAGGTAGCCTCGGGAAAAGAAGCTCTTTGGGAGCCTGCTGATGCAGAAGCAGAAGATTCAGTAAGCTTGCAGGACTTTGCCCAAACCGCTTTTGTAGCAAATGTCATCAATGGAGGGTAACTGGTAGCTGCCGGCAATTATATTATTATTACAGCTCGCTTTGCAGTAGTCAATCGGTCATTAAACGTGTTTCAACTTCCTTCTTTTTTCATCCAACATATTTAACTTTACCTTTTTGTCCTCTGGACTAAATCCCTTTAATTATCAGTGGGAGCAGACATGCTGAAAGACGTGTGTGTGTGGCTGCACCTCACTATTGATCCTGCACGGGATTATAGCAACTCTGTACAGGCTCAGCGTTAGCCTCACTCAGTCCGTCTCCTTGGGGCGGCGGGCATATTATCGTAGGCCGTAACACAGCAGGGTAGCCTGGTTAAGCCTTCCCCAGTGTAGACGTGCGCACGTGCTCGCAGACACAATAACACCTCCTCTCTCTCGCTTAGAGAACACCCAGTAAGGAGAGGGGGAACGAGATGGTGAAGCTCGCTGCGAAAGACTCCCCGTGGAGCCGGAATGGTAGTCGCAACAATGAGGAATTTACTGGCAGATATAAGGCAAAAGCAGACTCTGCCGCACCGAAGGTTGGTGGAGTTATACTCTAATCTGCAGCTATACGCTAGCATAAAGATGGGAGCATTACTGTGCTGCCACCGCAGCCTTAGCACATTTACATGATCCGCACTTAGGTTTCTAGCTGCAGGGTCTGGACATGGCGCAGAATACACTTCTCCCAGAGGTGGTCCACAAGGGTTTTATGCCAAACAAGAAGGACCCTCAGAACAGTTTCCTCATTAACACTTTTCCGACGTTTAAATGAATAATCATCATAACATAATGAATAACAATGACAATGAAACCAAAACCACACAATTGTAAAAAATCCGGACACCGCTTGTCAAATAGAATAGCGTAAAACCTTCCCTTCGAGAGCATCCACAGGCTTGATATGTTGAATTTTAGTCTTTCATCGTGGCGTCATGAATTGATATCACACAGCTTAATTAAGCTCCAGTAATTGTGTGAAATTTTGTGTTTGGAAATTCTACACCTATCTGACCCCATTGCTAGAGCACTATTGAATTATGCAGAAACTAATGAGTGAAGGGTGCATTCTCATTTCTCGCCAACAGATGGCAGCAGCAGCGCACAATCAAACTGGTGCCTCTGCACATGTTGCCTGTGTTGTCTTGTGTCATTCTTCAGCTTCTCATTTGAGCAGCAGATCAGACATCACAATATCATACTATTGTACATCATCAACTAACGAAATATTGGCAACCATGGCAACGGATAGCAGGAAAAGGAATGGGATCGATAAAAGATCTGAAACGGACAGTACATAGACCAGACATGTTGTTAAACGATGTACTGCGTGTGGTAGTCACATCATCTTCATCACAAGTCAATTGGCTGAGTCAATGTACTGTGCGAAGTCAGCTGGAATAGGCTCCAGCATACCCCCGTGACCCGAATGAGGATAAGCGGCATAGAAAGTGGATGGATGTACGTTGCACATGGGCATGGAATACCAGTTAAAGAAACGGAAGTGTAGGAAACACACCCTTCTACAGTGGAGTTCATGATGCAAAGCACACATAAACCAATGCATACATAACTAGCTGCTACAAGCGAAAGGACAACTTTTGTTAAAGACATAGGAGCATCTTGCCTCAGAGTTTGTTGATCCGTAATCAGAATAATAAAGATGAAACCACACGTCTGCTTCACCATAGTCGTGGGGAAGCAAGAGCGAATCAGGAGGAGAGCTTAATGCCGGCTGACTGGTGTCATCTGACGTCGATAAAGTGACGTTTACGCGATCCACTCAAACTACCTTCGCAATCGCCCGGTAGCTCGCGACAGGCGTAATGGGCACCCCAAGGTTACCTGTATTTCATTTTCGCAAGTCTGTACTGTATATACAGTACAAATATAAAAAAACATCAGTCCCGTGGAACACACCGCAGAGTGCATCACCACTAAGTCGGGTTACATTCCCCTTTAATAATTAATAAAGGCTTACTAGCGGTTAGCCACGTCATGAATCTAGACTGGTGATTCAGCAAAGAGGCTGACATGGGAAATTCAGAATGCTGAGTCAAATCCGGATAACAACGAGGGATATGGCAAAGTTGTATCCTGTAAAGGAAATCAACGGAAAGGGATATGAGCAAACTTCCCTGAGTTTTGTGTGTGTGTGTGTGTATAATTCCTAACCTGTCCCACAACCTTGCAGTCAGGCAGCAGATAAGGTCATGTACAGGCACATGGGAGCATAAACACACTGGAGTCTCTCAAGTCTTGAGACCTGAGTCGACTGACTTAGAGGCTCAGTCTTGTGACTGCAAAAAACAGCTGACTGTCTGGAGGGGAAAGTTATTTCATTCTGCAAATTGCAGCACGTTTTTAACTTGCATATCGCAATATTTGCAACATTTAAACTGTCACACAAGCGTAAAATACGCTGCAAAATCCTGACTCAATGCAAACCACCTTTGATAACAAGGCCTGTTGTCTCAATAGTCTATCGCTGCTCATTCTCCTCTACCTTCTACTCTGTCAACTCCCGGATAAATGTATCACCCACCATTGGCATAGCATGGAAATGCGCAGCTACACAGCTAATAATATCCTTAGGCCAGAGGTTCTTCAGGATGCCTGCAGCCTAACATGACTTTGTCCTCCATTGTTCCCCATTCTTTACCACATAACGTTCCTCTTTCCTCAAACTGACAGGTTTCATGGTGGTGCGAGTACGACATTGGCTATTGACTAGTTTTAGACGAGTATCCGGTACAGATAATGCATTTTTGCCGAGTACGGGCATGAAACGTGCACAGCTCGTCGTTATCATTTATCGTGATGAAGGAACATGCTCATTGGGTAACGACTTATGTATTCACTCTTCAAGCTCTGTGATTGGCCAGTCACACACAGTGACCGCCCCTCTCCATACAGACCCGCTACAGCCCGAGAGAGGAGCCATGCCTCGCTGTTGCACAAACAGACAACACAGACAATGACTCTCTGCTTGGCTCGACTCACGTTCTCCATTTTTGTTTTTGTTTGTATGATATTTTAAGTTAGTTGGTAAACTTGTTTGTTTCCTAGCCTACGTGATGCGTGGCTCGTGTCGCATACGTTTTTTTAATTTTTTTTTTTAGGTTTTCCTAAGATTATATTGCATCTAAAGTTACTCGAGAAACTTGTTTTGTTGCGTATGCGGTGCTTTTGACAAGACAGAAATGCAAACGGCTCAAGTTGGGTGTTGCATTTTGTCACATCTCTGATCTGATGGTTTCCAACCTAAACGCATACAAGAATGAAATAATCAGGTTTTTGACCGTCAGTTGGGGTGCAGCGTTACAAGCGCCATGACAGCATAAAAAGCAATCCTGGGAAAGCAAACGACAATGGCTGGTAGTGGCTGTGAGGTTTGGTTGCAGCATGTTCAGGACAATGGCCCGTCTCCCTCTAGGCCCTGTCCACACAAGAACGCTCCTGAGATGGCAAACTGCGTAGCCAATCCAGACCAACTCGACACATACACGACTTACAGTAATTACAGTACTGTAATGTAATGCCTATCTTTATCCCTTTATCGTGGTTAATTGATTCCAGACCCGGCCGTGAAAAGGGAATTTCAGCAAAAGTACCAAAGTAGCGGAGGTGAACAAAAGGCAGAGAAGTTCCATTTGCCTGGGTTTTTATTAGTGATTATTGAGCCTGTTATGAAATAATTCACACTTGCAATAAAAGTCTGTTCCAGTGAACAAGTCTGGTGATTGTGTGTCTCATCAAACATTACAGCAGTGGTTCTCAGTTATTTTCTGTCACGCCCCCCCTTAGGGACCAGACATTTTGTCGCACCCTCCCATTTGAAATAACGTTGACAACAGATAATATCAATGTATTGATCTGTGCTGTACAAACTGACACCAGGAGAAGGCAACAAAATAGAGAGTTGTGAAGTGTATCCAAGAGTCAAATGACATGTTGAGTATAATACATTTGAACATATGGGCAGTTTTACACTAACATTGAAAGTACTCCTTGCTTCTCCCGCCCCCCTTGACAGTTCACCACGCCCCCCCTCGCTCCCCCAGAGGGGCCCGCCCCACTATTTGAGACCCACTAACAAACACCCAGTCAAAGTCAACATCTTTGAATACCTTATACAGGAACCCCGGGATACGAATGCCCCGGAACACGAAAAATCCGGCATACGAAAAGACCTTTTTGATTTTTTCTTTTGCTTCGGCATAGGAACATTTGTTTACTTTACGAAAAGTTGTCGATCTTGCCAAAAGTTTTTATTTTCAGAATTTTTCAACTTTACCGTATTATAAGGTGCTAAAAAATACGGTCTACAAAAAATGGCAACAGAGGCAGAACAGTGTGTATAGTTGAACTTTATTCTACATTTAACAATACACTCACTACTTTTTAATCACTCTTCTACCACAAATCCATCAAAGTCCTCATCTTCTGCATCTGACTTGAATAGCTGGGAAATCTCGCCGTCAAACATGGCGAGTTCCCTGTCATCATTGTCGGCCATCAGTCTCGTTGTCAGTCGCCTGTTCAGCAATGATGCCGGCTTTCGTGAAAGCTCGGACAATAGTTAAAGCAGATACTTTAGCCCAGGCATCCACAATCCTTTCACATATGGTGACGTAACTCGCCCGGCAAAAATGTTGTTTTGCAGCATAACGGTAGGATAGCTACTGGAAGCATGGTGGAGGTAAGTGTACGTACTGTACGTATTACGTAATGTTCTCTGATTGGTTTATCGCTGCCAGTGTACTGTACTGTACTGCTCTTTGCTGCATATCAAAAGGTAAGAAACTTTTAGAATAATTTGAACTCAATATACATTCTATTTCAGGTTTTATTATTACATTACATTTGTATTACAATACTCTTTATACAGTATTGCAGTATTAAATGTGCAGTTTTTTTCCCATTGTATGAGGGGTCTTCCGGGTCAGTGGAATGAATCAGCCAAATTACATGTTAGATGTTGTTTGGATTATGGGCTTACAAAAATTAATTTCATATCCCGGGGTTCCACTGTACTTGTATTTTACCTCATTTAGCAGTTTTCATTAGAGGTGCACAGATTACAATTTTCTTTCAGATCACCAATAACGGATCTTGGAAAACCAAGAGCTGCCGATACATATATTGTTTTATATTTAACTAACAGCATACACCTTCAAGGTTACATTCATTCATTCATTCATTTGCGGGTATGCTGGAGCCTATCCCAGCTGACTTCGGGCGGGAGGCAGGGTACAGCCTGGACTGGTCGCCAGTCAATCGCAGGGCAGACAAACAAGCATACACACTCACATTCACACACTAATGGACAATTTAGAGTGGCCAATTAACCTAACATGCATGTTTTTGGAATGTGGGAGGAAACCGAGTACCCGCATGGGGAGAACATGCAAACTCCACACAGAGATGCCCAACTGAGATTCGAACCCTAAACCTCCTGACTGTGAGGCCAACATGCTACCCACTCATCCACCGTGCGGCCCCCTTCAAGGTTAGAACCTTATTTAAAAAAAAATACAAACATGTTGTTTTGTACTGCACAAAGTAGTTCTAAATATAAATGAAAAGTTAAAAAAATTGCTGCCTAAAGCATTAAACTATATCAGTTCCCTAAGTCATTAATACACACTAATATCTATGAACTCTTTGCTTTATTTATCACTGTGCTTTATTTAATCACCATTACTCGCTCGTAGCTTCAACAACATGTGAACTTAGGGTTTGCCCTTGAACGCTAAGCCTTCTAGGTAATGTGGCACGCATCCACGTTAACCAACACAATTGATATCTCCAAAAACATAGTCGCTCCGTGAATATGAATGTTTATATTGTAGCTAAAATTGACTGTAGATGTGAGCGAAATTATATAATTAACTTTTATCTTATGCATGTGCATTTGCATTTATATGGTATGCGTGTTTTATATCTAGCATGAGGGAGAAAGTAAATTATCTAATAAATAAATAATCTAATAAATTAGCTACCGATTGCAACATAATCTAAAGTCATTTATCTACAATGATTGAAATTGTTTAAATATGTACATATTGTATATATGTATATATTAAACACATGTGTTTGCCTAAACATAGGTCATATTCAACCACAAAACAGCATCATTTATTAACTGATAAATTGTTTTCAAAAACTGCGATAGAGTGAAACCGCAAAATTTGAAGCACAATTTGACGAGGGACAACCGTGTCACGCTGCATGTGTGACAGTTGATTTATTTTCACGTGTATGCCTTAGTTCTGGTTTTATGTATGTATTACTTCTGTGTTTGCTCTGCTCTGTTCTCTGCCTGCTTTACGTTTTGTTCTCACGCACCTGCTGCTCATTTGTGTTCTTGATTATTTAGTTTAGCGTGAATCCTTATCGTCGCATTGAATGTGTTTGGTTAGTCCCTGTTTGCCGTACGGCTGTGGTCTGCTTTGGTTTTGTCTGCCTCAAACTTCCTTTTTTCTGCTCTACAGCTGATAAAAATAAATAGATTTTATCTGCACTGGGTTGACAATGCATCTTGAGGTCATCGTCAAACATGCCACGACGTAACAGACTGTACATCGTTTCTGTAGAATTTATTGGGTTCTTGGGTCCAATGATATGACCTTTGGGATAATACAGTACATACAGTAGTATTCAAAATAATAGGAGCGCAATGTGACAAACAGGATAAATCACTGTCCTAGTATATTTTTATTGCTACATGGCAAACAAGTTACCAGTAGCTGCAGTAGATTTTCAGAAAACCAACAAGACCCAGCATTCATGATAAACACGCTCCTGGGCTGTGCAATTGGGAAATTAGTTGAAAGGGGTGTGTTAAATAAATAGCAGTGTGGCATTCAATCAGTGAAAAAACAGGCCAGAATCAGGTGACCCCTAGTTAAGGATGAAACCAGCACTTGTTGAACATGCATACCTCTTTGAAAGCTCGAGGAAAATTGGTTGTTCAAGACCTTGTTCACAAGAACAACGTAGTTTGATTAAACAGTTGATTGAAGAGGGGAAAACCTATGAAGAGGTGCAAAAAAAATTTGGGCTGTTCAGCTAAAATGATCTCCAATGCCTTAAAATGGAGAGCAAAAACAGACACACATGGCAGAAAACGGAAGACAACCAAAATGGATCAAAGAATAATCAGAATGGCAAAGGCTCATCCAATGAGTTACCTCAAAGTACTGTGACAGTTAGAAGACGTCTGTGTGAAGCTAATCTATTTGCAAGAATCCCCCGTAAAGTCCCTCTGTTAAAAAAAGGCATGCGCAGAAGAGGTTAGAATTTCCCAAAGAAGACATCAACTGGCCTAAAAAGAAATGGAGGATCTTTTAGTGAACTTATGCAAGTAAAATTGTTCTTTTTGGGTCCAAGGGGACAGTTTTTGAGACGACCCCCAAACTCTGAAGTCAAGCCACAGTACACAGTGAAGACAGTGAAGCTTAGTGGTGCTCGCGTCATGATATGGGCATGTTTCTCCTACTGTGGTGTGGGGCCTATTTATCGCATAGCGGGGATCATGGATCAGTTTGCATATGTCAGAATACTTGAAGAGGTCATGTAGTTTTATGCTGAAGAGGACAAGTTTCAACAAGTGTTGCAACAAGACAATGACCCCAAACACACTAAAACCAGCAAAATCTTATGTTGTTACTGTATGTTATGGAGAGGCCAGCCCAAAGACCGGACCTTAATCCAATGGACAACTTGTGGGAGGACATAAAAAATGCTGTTTCTGAAGCCAAACCAATAAATGTAAATGAATTGTGGAATGAGTGGAATAACACCCAAAAGGTGCCACAAGTTGGTTGACTCCATGCCACAGATGTGAAGCAGTTACAAAAAACTGTGCTTATACACCTAAATGCAGTATTCACAGGATTTCCAAATCCTAAAAACAATCCTAGAAATGTTTGTATGAAATAGTTTTGTGTTTGCAGACGCTGCTATTTTTTTTAACACACCCTTTCATCTAATTGCCCAATTGCACAGCCTTAAGAGTGTGCATGTCATGAATGTTAGGTCTTGTTTGTTTTCTGAGAATCTACTGCACCTACTGGTGACTTGTTTGCCATGTAGCAATAAAAATATACCTGTAACAGTTATTAATCTGGTTAGTCGCATTGCACTGCTAGTATTTTGAACACTACTGTATTTGTTGAGTTACAAAAAATTTACATAATCTAATCTAATGTGGTGTAATGGGAGAGTGCACAAAGTCACAGATCTATCCCAGACACACGGCCCAACGCTTATCTTTTCAGTACACACGTAAAAAGTACATAACGACACAGACAGGGGGTGAAAAGGGACAAGTGGGGGCTAAGCTGCATTAAATATTAGTTCTTTTTAAAATGATGGCAGCATACATATGCAGGAGGTAAGAATCCAGGCTTTTGTTAGAGGTCAGCTTGTGTGTGTGATCACGGCTTGTCAGGAATACATTGCGGTGGCATGGAAAGTTTAGTTTCTTGATTGCAACATGGTTAGACAGTGTATGATGTTTGTCCGTCTTCATGTGTAAAACATACAGAGTATAAATATATTGTAGATCAGGGGTCTCAAACACTTGCCATGGAGGGCTGAGACCATGCACGTTTTCTTTCCAGCCGGTCACTACAGCAGGAGCTTTTAATGATCAACACCTCCTTCAATTTGGGGCAAGGAGATCATCAATTAAAATCGCCTGCTGGAGAAACTGGTTGAAGAGAAAACCTGCAGCGTCTCGGCCCTCCATGGCACGAGTTTGAGACCCCTGCTGTAGATGCTGTCTGTCTTTCATAAAAGTGAAAGACCCATCCCTCTATCCAAGGGATGCTTTTTTTCCCAGCGAACAGTAAACATCCCTTTTCTCATTACAGTTTCGTGGGATGGTGAGTGGCAGAGTAATGCCTTAATTAACAGGACATACTGCCAGAGCAACGCAGTGTATCCTGCCAAAAAAATGTAGGTTGCATTCACACGTAGGGATGAGCAAGTACACCACAATCTGTATCTGCATCTGTTCACCCATCTAAATGATCTGCACTCGGGCTTGGCTACGCATAAAGCAGAAGTGGGCGTGGTTTAATCGGAAATGAGTGGGGCTTATATAGGTACATTATTTTAAGTTTGTAATTGACATGGATTGATCAGAAGTTGCCATAATTGTGCCTGAGATTCTAATTATGTATGTGTGAAAATGAGACTGTATTAGTTAATTATTATAATGATCTGCGTGAAGTTGATGATTCATGCAAACATCCAGTGATGACAAATGGGGAATCATCTGTCAGCCTTGCTCACTTCCATTTAAGAAGTGGATCTCACTATACGCACTACATGACCTAAGATACTCATCACCATCAAATGCCAGCAAGAAGCTCAGCAAAAATAATGAAGTTTTTGTTCGACCAGATTGGACTAGAGCAGACTAAAGATGTCCTATCTAGTCTTTGATGACAGGCAAACTTTCCTCTATGACAACCCGAACAGTCAAGCTGTGATCGATCCTGTGCCCTTAAAATATAATGACCCGGATGGATGACAATATTCACAGGCAACATAGCAGTTTTTTGTTTCATCACACAAACGCGGTGCCTCATACCGTATGTCTCACTGCAGTGAAAACAGACGGCGATGCATACGGAATAAGAATACCAATTCAATCATCTCCCATTTTATGCGCTGCCACCCTTATCGCCCTGCCCTAAGCAAATGTAACTGGAGAGCTGAGTGTTTGTGTTGGAAACTGGAGCTGTTTTTGCATTCGGATGAAAAAACAAGGTGGAGGACTTTAACCTGCATGTGCAACATTAGACTGCTCAGTAAATGGGGGGGGAAGGGCCACCATACACACAAACTAGAGAATGATTGAGCTGAGCCGTCCTCCCCCATGAAGCGTTCAGTTGATATCCTAACTATTTCAGGTAAATTAAGAATTGGAAAAGGAGCAGAATCTAGACCTGTCTTGATAACAAATTTTGCTGGATGATAATTGTCCTCCAAATGCACACCGATAAACAATATTATTGTCAACATGAATCTAAAGATAACATATGGCGTAATAATGTGAGCTCATCGTATCAAAACACTAAACTTACATTTCTGAAGAGTATTTAACATTGTAATTGGAACGCCAAGAGAATTTATATACAATTACTTAAACAAACAAAGATCACAATCAAACAGTTGTTACTCCTCACACTTTTTTTCTTTTATTGTACATTTAATTGACTTATTGATTATCATCAAAGGTCGAGACATACTTTTAAAAACTTTTTTTATTGTTTGTTTGTTTATTTCGAGCCACACAAAATACACAGGACAGAACATAATGGACATACACCTATACACAGGAACAATTTGGCTCGAAAAGGAGGGGGAAGAAGTCAAGCTTATTTACTCCCACCCCCTTATTCGTAATACTAAAGCCTGTTATACTATTGCAATATGCAGTAATACATGAACAAGATATCACACCTACAAACACACATGTACAATATACATTATTATTATTAATGTGTTATACCTTGTACAGCTTGTGACATTACTCATTATTATACCATCATCACATAACAACATAACATGTATTAAAAGTAATTCCTGGGTTTACTATACAGTAAATATACACATACCCATGCATTCATATACAGTATATATATGCAGATATATATATATATATATATATATATATATACACATACACACCCACACACTTTTTTTGCATACAAGAGATATTTCATTAAAAGATATAATAGTAATCAGTGTTGATGGCAATAATAATTAGTTTGGATAGCACGTGTCCCGAGAGAAGCCAAGGATTTTGTGGAACTGCTGCCAGAGAGGGACTGCACTCTAGGAACACCAGCGCTCCTGGCCAAGTGTTCTATACTGTGCATTAAAAAGACAAGATTTCGGAGGTCAGTTGCTAGGAGATGGTCGATCTCCTGCAACCGAGTCTCCACTTGTTTGTCCTAATCTAGGGATGTTATTGCATGTTTCCTATACTGTGCATTAAAAGAGACAAGATTTTGGAGGTCTACTGCAAGAAGGTGGATGATCTCCTGCAGCCGAGCCTCCAGTTGTCTGCAATACTCTAATGAATTTTGCTCTGTGAGTGTCCTATCCTGTGCGTTAAAAGAGACAAGATTTTGGTGGTCTGCTGCAAGAAGGTGGAAAATCTCCTGCAAAAGAACCTCCACTTGTCTGCTCTGATCTGCTGATTTTATTGTATGAGAAAAACTCCAGAACATTATGTATATATTTCATGTGATAAATTATTAACATTATCACCTTTACCCTCTGTTTAAAATCAATTTAGTCTATAAACCTGAAATCAGGACATGGGTTGTTATGCATGAATATAATAGTGATAATAATAATGGTAATGGCCACCATAAAGCAAGTAAATGATGCTTCTAATAGGATATCATACATAAGCAATATATTTACTATACATGTGTGATATGAGGTATCATATTCCTATTCTATTCTTAATATAATGCACTGTGATGCAGTGACCGTATTACATAATTGTGTGAATTTCCATGCCAATGTTAAACAAATGATCATAAAATTAGTACATACTTCATGGAGATTAATAGACAGCATGTTATCTTGGCCTTCCATAGTTATGAGTAATGACATTCTATTGTAACGATATCTAATAATACCCAAAACAGAAGGTAACGTTGAAGTACCTCTTTCCTCATTCATGTACTGAGACAAAACAATTTCTTTGTATTTTGATTTAAATAGGTGGATATTTGGACGTTGCTTGAGCTCTAACCCCAATCTGTTCCAAAGTTTGACGCCACATACAGACACACACAAACTTTTTCTGGTTTTGAATGTTAGTAGGAAGGATATATTTATTGGCGTTATATAAGGGCTGTGCAGTATAAAAATAAACTAAATCAAAAAACTTTAACAGTTTGGACCGCAAAAATAAAATATTGGTATGATGACAAAACCCAACCCTGTGTATAGTTCTTACTGCACACTTTTGGAGTACAAAGAGGGGATGTAGTGAACTTTTGTAATTATTCCCCCAAACTTCTATACAGTAAGTCAAATATGGCAAAACCAATGAGCAGTACAACGAATACAGTGGATTATATTCTAGCAAATATTTAGCTTTATTGACGATTGACACACTTTTAGAAATTGTATTTTGTAACTGTCTTATGTGTGCTTTCCAATTTATTTTGTAATCACTAGTTACTGTATTTTCTGTCACCTTATCTATTATAATACCATTTAATTTTATTACCAAGTCAGAGTTTTCTTTATAATTTCCAAAAAACATAACTTTAAATTTAGGGATAGCTTATTGCCAACCATCTATTCTTTTAATTTGATTAGTTCCTTGTTTACATTATCGATAAGTTTAAGTATCTAAAATTATAAGTTGTTTAGAAAAACAGAAACAGGTCAACTTACTTCAAAAATAAAGAGGACGGAGTCCAGCTCCTCCCGTTGAGATTTGATCCCTGAGAAAAACAAGTAAGATAATTTAGTTGTCTGTTTTATGGACTGGATTTAGCTGTGACAAATTGTAACAGTGTTTGTGATTTATAGTGCCAACAAAGAGAAAAAATAACTCTTGCAACATATCACACAGAGAGTAGGGGGGTGTTAGTTATTGAAACTTTGCTCAGTGTGGAGGTGAGTGCAAAAACAAGGTTGAACTCACCTTTTTGTTTTAAGTTGCTTTCCAGTGTAATGAAATTTTCATACAAGATAAAATAAATCTGTGAACAGTTGCTCTCAAAGAAGGGCTTCAGCTCACTCTTGTCAACGATATCTGCAAAACAGAGGCAAGACAACTAAATGAAAACAGGAATTCAGCTAGAGCAGGAGTCACCAATGTTTTTTTCGGAGAAAATGAACCTGGGCCCGCGGGCACCCTGTTGGTGACCCCTGAGCTACAGCCACCTTAAATGAGTGTACATGCTTAACCTTAAAATGGTGTATTCCATTCCAAAGAGTGACCATATTAAATTGTACTTCTGTAATTTAAAAAAAATTAGATCTGTACTAGGGATTAGTGTTGTCACAACATCAAACCAACTTGCCAAATATACACCAGTAGCAACCCGTTGCTGTAAGTATGTTCTGGTCGACAAGAAGTGACGTCGGAAGTTGATAGTTAAGTTCTAGTTAAACATGGGTTGCAGTCGTAAAGGGAACTCATGATCATTGTGCCTGTGAGATCATTCAAACCTACAATAAAAAGTTTTCTCGGCGTAAATTGTTAGCAAAACATGGATTGTAGTCTCTCGTCTATCAGGTGAGCTGTACGTTTCAGCAAGTAAATACATTTTTTTTTTGCAATATCTATTCTAGGAACTCACCAGCCTTTTATTTTGCAGTTTGCATAAAGTTGCCAGTGTCACCTACTGACAGTAAAAAAACACATACTTGTGGCTTTTTTATGCGTAGAATTCTACAGTTAATGCCAGCGTCTTTGAATGCATCTTGTGAATGCCTTATATTTGTATTTACACATTTTTATACTTCCATTTATCCATCCATTTTTCTTATCCTCATTAGGGTCGCAGGGGTATGTTGGAGCCTATCCCACTTGAAAATGCTTAATTTAGGCAAAAACATTAAAATGTGCTTGAATATGCATACTCTTTTGACTAGAACCATAAAAGTGACACTGCAAAATCTGAAGTGTTGAGGGATGAGTGTAATAAGGAGATTTCTGCATGTGGTGCACATACAGATCATCCCTAAGGAATTACGGAGTGTGATGTCAACCATTAACTATTTTTCTTCACGTAAAATAACAATGTGACTTTTATTTGGTCTGTGGAACAAAAGACTTGGAGGACTCCTCATACTGCTATCAGTATGATGGTTGCATTGATGATTGCAATTGGCCGGTTTAATTATTTTTTAGCTCAGGATAACAAACTGAATAAAATGATGCAATAAAAATAACTTTATTAAATAGAAATCGGTCCTGCCCAACTTTAAACAGTGTCCAGGTTGCAGCGGTCAATGTGGCAAAACAAACTGAACTGCCTTGAAACATGACTATAGTCAAGGAACGTAAGAATAATAAAAACAATATTATGTGGGTGAGGAAAGGGAGGGGTCCAATTCATGTGCAAACACATCACATCTAAAGAGCGACGAGGGCTTGTCATCCTGCTTTAAACAGCCTTCAGATGCTCTCCATCTCCACAAAGACCCCACAGCAGTTACTGAAGCGTGACGGATGAATGGAAAGAACACGTTGAGGATCACAAGATTTTGACACAGAGCAAGAATTTCACGGGGAAACGACGGTTTTAAAATTCTGATGGTTCTGAGTGAGAACAGAACAATACACCGTTTGTTAGAAATGGGTCAAGACACAAAGCCACACGTCAAGGTTAAATCATACAGTGAATAATTCATGCTAAAAATTGGTCTGAACAATTTGTAGCCATATTCCAATTTTTGGGCAAGTCTGGATGACTGCGGGATATTACCAGCTTTGTAAGCAGTACTGTCCAGTGAGGCACCTACGTCAATTATATTCACTAACAAGTATATGCGGACAAACAGACTCAACCCGTTATCTGGACAATGAATTGCAGCAGATGACACCTAACCTACATTGTTTGATAAGACACCAGTTTCCTTCAGTGCTTTGTGGAACACAAGAGAGCCCTGCAGGACTAACAGCAGCGATACAGAGCTACTATCACATCATAGCGGATACTGTGGAGGAAAAATCCTGCATTTTACCAGCACACAGTTTGACACAGGTATTTGCTAGTTCACCCTTCCAATTATGTAAATCACAGAATGATTTAACTAGAGGAGAGAGTAACAAGCTGTGATCACTGTACCAACAGCTACAATAAGCGTCTTAATGAAGCAGAGGCCTGGCATCTAATAAATACATGCCACAGACATCAGCTATGGTAAATTGGAAGACTACGTTCTCTCGGCGGTGGTGCGTTTCCTGTTAATTGTCATGAAAACAAAGCAGCCCCACCCCCATGTAAAAAAGACGAGCTGCAAAATTATAACAGTGGACCAAGAGTGTGTTTATTCCAGCTACTCATTGGTTAAAACAATACCATCCAGTCTGTGGATTTCCATGAAATTTTGCCATTTTGTACCTACATGCCCTAAAGCAGTGTTTCCCAAACTTTTTTGCAGCACCCCCTTTTGTAGATAAAATGATTTAAATGTTTTCAAACATGACGTCTTCAGTAGGTACTCTCATAAAAAGAAGCCATTAAAAATAAGACTCATCATATGTTTCTGATGAATAATTAGCAGCTTTTAATCAAGTGCCTTAAAACGTGATTTGCCACGCAAGCAATAGCCGAGCACACACAGGGCGTGCACACTGAGCTTGTTTGCAAAGAGGGTGAAGGTCATCTAATGAGCTGAAGCAGCCAACAATATATTTACACAATCAAAACCAGTCATCAGGCTCCAATGTCTACCACATGCACATTCGAAAATAAGCACATTTCATGTCCAAACCATATTCAACTATCTGGAAATCTCACAGCATGAGACATTTACAACAGCTGCATTATTAATATGCCATATCATGCTCATGCCACAGCCTTAAGAGCCACAGAGCCACCCTCATCGGCATTAGCTCTGAGCTATCGGAGTCTGCAGGTGCTTGACACTGGTGCCAAAATGCAGATGAGGTAAGTCCAGGCCAATAAATGCTTAAATCAGACACAGAAGACTCTTTTAAGAGGGAAGGAAAGTACCATGAGCTTGGTAGTCAAAACCCTAAACACCCCTCAACTAATGGGAGAAATTCATTGGGAAGATGGAGTTTAGGGTAAATATTTTTCAGATGTATTGAACTGAGTGCTTGTGAAATGCAAGTACATTCATTTGTGTCACGTACACACATGGCCCGTATTTATCGATTATTCAAGCTGTTAGGGTGACATTGAAATATAAAAACATACATACTACACGGATAACATGATGATGATGAAATCATTAGGGAAATGGGTTTGCCAGGAAATGGTTTTCTTATCGTTTCATTACAAAGCCACTGTGCTAACGTACAGCCTTCCCACAGGGCTGCAATCTATCCGTGGCAATTGCCTCTGGGGTGGCGGGGGTGCTAAATGATGTCTTTGTCTAATTTGTCATGAGGCAAAACTCCCACCAGAATGGAGATGTTAAAAACTGGGTATTTTGGTTTGTTCCATCACAAATGTTCAAAAATGTTTACAAATCATTTTCAAACCTTACTTAACAAATGAAAATGAAGTTATACATGCGTTGGTTTAATTTCACGTGGTGGTACATGTGTGTGCGTGCGCCTTGTAAGACACACGCGTAAAACATTTATGTCTCCTGGGCTCCATGCGTGCATTGACAGAAGTGATCAGCCGCGAGGGGGAGCTCTAGGCTTGTGTGCCAGTATCTGCTGCTCCCATAACTCCTGTAACACTAAAAAAGACAACTGAGGAAAAACTGAACACAAATCCTCATAAAAACTGAAAAATGACAACATAAACATCAACTGCAATGAACAAAACAAAAAAAAAAGCTAACCCCGGGCTAAAAAGCTCGATCGCCATGGCTAGAGGAAGTTCACAAATGGGTCGGTGCTTGCTGCTGGGACAGGCTTTTCAACAGTGCAGTTACGTCTCCACGCCCTGGTAGTTTCCAAGGCGATGAATATAAATTACTCCATGGGATAAACCTTCTTGGTGCTAACGCTTCAAGCAACGCATCAGAGCACAAATAACGATGTCGCAAATACTGCCAGCAAACTTCCTAACCAAGCTTTTATTCAGCCTGTTCTCCATTTTATTGTTGTTATTATTACCTTTCAAGATGAAATGTCTGTTCCTGGTCTCAGATTTTGTAAAATACATTTCCCCAAAAATGCGACTTATGGTGCGCAAAATAAGGTATATGAAAAACTGACCTATTTACTTCATGTCTCTGGTGTGTAGTTTTATTGGCAATAGGAATTATGTAGCGAGGCATAACATGCTCAGTGAAGAGCTTAAACGTGACATTACTCACCTCCAACTCGGGCTGGCTCTTTTCCGTTACAGACAATTAGAGCTGCAACGATTAATCAATTAACGGATTATTAATCGATTGCCAAAAAAATCGACAACTATTTTGGTAATCGATTAATCGTTTCATGATTTTAGCCACTCAAATGTAACTATTTTTCAATTTCCTTAGTCATCCACGAAATCAGACATACAATGCCTCAAAATACAAAAAATCTGGGATATGAAAAGACCTGATTTTTTTTTTGCTTCGTTTTACAAAAAATGTGTTTGCTTTATGAAAGTTTGTGGATATTGCCAAAACGTGTTTATTTTCGAAATGTTCCTGATTTACCGTATTTTAAGGCGCATGCTAAAACATACGGTCTATTAAAAAAGGCAGCGGAAGCAAAAAAGTGAGTTTAGTTGAACTTTATTCTACTATTTAACAATACACTCACTGTATTTGTAAATCACTCTTCTCCCACAAATCCATCTTCAGAATCTGAACCGACGGCCGGGCAATTTCGCCGTCAAACATGTCAGGTTCCCTGTCATCATTGTTGGACGTTCGTCTCCTTGTAAGTCGGCTGGTTCAGCAATAATGCCGGAAAGCTCGGACAACAGTTAAAACAGATACCTGAGCCCAGGCATCCATAATCCTTTCCCATAGGGTGGCGTAACTCTCCCGGCGCTCTGCAAAAATGTTGCTTTGCAGCACACCAATAGGATACCTACTGGAGGCATGGCGGAGGTAAGTGTACGTACTGTACGTATTACGTAATGTTTTCTGATTGGTTTATCGCTGCCAGCGTACGTACTGTACTGCACTTTGCTGCGTATCAAAGGTAAGAAACTTTTAGAATTTTAACTCATTCTATTTCAGGTTTTATTATTTATTTACATTTGTATTACAATACTCTTTATTTATACAGTATTAAATGGCCAGAAGAGTGTTTTTTTCCATTGTATGAGGGGTCTTCCTGGTCAGTGGAACGCATTAAGCCAATTTACATGTTAAATGTTCGGGTTACAAAAAAATGTGTCATACAAAAATCCGTTCAGAACAAAATAATTTCGTGTCCCGGGGTTCCACTGCATTATCTTTGTGTTACATGCAAAACAAGGTACACACATCAGCTATCAACATGTTTGCCTCTTTTTGATATCTTGCAAAGCAAATCACTGCAGAGATGTGTGCGTAGAGCGTGTGCAAAACCATTCCCATGCAAAGTAAATCCCATACTTGTACTTAGGAAAATGGCTACATTTCTGCACTCTCCATTAACTCTTACCATGCCTACACGCAAAACCTACTGGCAGAACAGTGAAACTATGGCTGTGCCTGTCTGGCGTAGGCCATGTCATCTTGCTACGTGCACCACAAACAAGCCACTGCCCCTCCCGCCAGAGAAGACGAGCCGATGCGAAACGCAAAGCCTGCCCTTAAAGTTGATTTCTTATGTATTGGTTATTATTTACATTTATAAATGTATTACTTATTTACATGTAGCAGTCTGTGTTAGTGACTTGTTGATTTGCATTAGAGTGTTTCGTGATGTTTGTCAGGTAATGGTTTATACTTCGCTACTTCAATTCAGTGACATAGAACTTCTCTTCCTCTTTGCTATGATTTTTGGAGGGAATAAGTCCATTTATGCATTCTTAAAGGGATTACTGCAAAGAGGGGACAATTAAAATGTATTTTTAAAAATTGGATTCATCCATCCATCCATTTTCTATACCGCTTATCCTCATTAGGATTGCGGGTATGCTGGAGCCTATCCCAGCTGACTTTGGGCAGGAGGCTGGGTACACCCTGGACTGGTCTAATCGATTAATCAATTAGGAAAATACTCGTTAGTGGCAGCCCGAAGGCCAATGACTTTTTGCCATCCAGTGGGAAGTGGTTTTGTTATAATACAGTAATTTCCGATGTACAAGATGCACGGGTATATAAGCCACAACCACTACATTTACAAAGAAAAAAATGTGTACATATACAAGCCACACCGAACTATAACCCACACATGTCCATGTCAAATGAGCCGATGTCTGCATACAAACGTTTTTCAGCAATTTTTCCCAGTTATTTCTCTCTCGTATTTCTAGGTTATTTCTCCGTGTTTAATAACAAAAGCGACTGGTCGTAATTTTTCTTTAAGTGCAAGTGCTACAAAAAAAGACAGAGTCCATTTTAATTTCATTGGGGTTTTTTATAATGATATACAGTATTGATATACAATATTATATACGATTTTTATCTGCAATCATTTGTAGGACAAATCGACCGGGTAAGTCCCAAACATTGAGTGGTCAATCACGATCCGTGGTTTGTGACCTATGATTTACATTATGTTATGTTTATGGAACTACTGATCCACTTGAAGAACAAAGTCAAACCATCATAGAGAGCAATCATTTTACAAAAAAAACCAAACACATAATATAACAAATATGATATAACAAAAAAAGTTCTCATCATGAGTAAAAAGTTATAGTATCCTCATCATTTTTTCTTTTACAAATTTCTTTTATATAATCACCAATGTGATCCAAAATATCACTGATACCATTGTTATCACTAGATTGTTCAAATTTGATGAAAATATGCCAGCACTTGGTGCAAAGATATATCAATACTGCCAAACAATTTGCCATCCACCATGTTTCATCTTGGCAAAATAAATGATACCATAACTTAGAAATCCTTCATATTATATTTCGTATGTTTGTTGTGCTGTTGTAAATTTTAGAGGCCCCCGAGAGAAAACCTGCAGTATCTTGGCCCTCCATGGCACGAGTTTGACATCCCTGCTTTCTACGATGAAATCTAACTTTTTTTTAGATATTTGCCAAAGGTTTTGATTTTCAATTGGTTTCAAAGCTGTTTCTCTCCAGAAGATTAATAAAAGTATCATACCAATAAATCCCATGCGGGATATCAACAAGGCAGGCAGCCACAACAAACGCAGGTTTTGAGCTCACATTACAAAAGCCTCACAGATAAACACAATGGAACTAGGCAAACTGGTTTTGTTGTGGTGTGTTAATTGAATAACGCCATTCCGCCAAAGGGAAATGGTGCATTCCTGATTTCATGCTCTTCAGAACATTCACAGTTCAGAAAAGTATGTTATTCAACACCATGTGATTTTGCTCAAGTTCAAAATGTGGCTTTTGCAAAACTCATGACAGTAGAATACCAATGAAAAAGAAAAAGGCAAGGATGTTTGCATGTTTTTCAAATGTTCTACATGACCAGTAGTTGCTGTTGGTTTCTGTAGACACCTTAAAAGTTATTGTATATAGAGGTAGCTTCATACAGTACTTACTGTGAATAGCAGGGCTGTCACAAGACAAAATTTTAACATTACTTTTTAGAAAAGTGCAATGAAAAGACAAGACAAGACAATATATCTACAGGTGAAATGTTTTAGAACATCCCAATTTTCCAGTTATTTTTTGAAATTCAAGTCGTTTCAAGTTCAATTAATAGCTTGAAATGGTACAAAAGTGGTTAAGTAAGGATACAATAGCAGGTAAGATTACACAAAAGTGAAAAATAATGTATACAGTGTTCCCTCGCTACATTGCAATTCACCTTTTGCAGACTTGCGGAATTTTATTTTTTAATGTTTTTTTGTTCTTGTTGTTTTTTTTTTAAAGCATATAAACGTGCATTGTGTTCTGCATTCTGATTGGCTCATGGAGAACCCATGTGTTGTGTCTGTGTTGATTGGCTAAAAGAGAACCCATGTGTTGTGTCTGCAAAAACACACCTATTTATTAAAATGTACTTAAAGTTGAACTTAGAGAGTTTTTAAACAAGAGATAAATGTGAGAAAATGTTTGTGGCTGTCTGAGAAAAGTGTATTAAGTGTAAGGTGAGGGGTTTTACAACCCTAAAATATATAATAATTGTTTAATAAGTTGGCGACTTAGCAGATTTCACTTATAAACAAAGACAAACCATAATAGCTCTCGCCTTCACGCTGGCTTGATGGAGGTGGTGATTATTATTATTATTATAATGTGCGGGCAAGAACTGGGGCTTGATGCAACACATACTGTATTGCCTTGCACAAATGGAAAAATACGGAAATTGAAACTCTAAATATATACTACATTATATTAATACATCAAAATAACATTTTTCCTCTGCGGAACATTGAAAACTTGTTCAGACTAGAAAAATAGAAAAATAGAAAACAATGTACTTCTTGACAGTATTGACTTCTCAACCCTCCTTTTCCCCTAATGTCTATTATTATGCAAATTATGTTGTCATCTATCAACACTGGTGGCCAGCAAGCAGAGTTGAGTGTTGACAATGCATTTTCTTTCTGAACATAACACGTGAATGCAAATGACAAATGAATTAGCTACAGCAGGGGTCGAGAACGCTTTGGGCTAAGAGAGTTGTAAACGACACATATTTTTAACTGTATTTGCGTAAAAGCCATATCCTTTAAAAAAAAAAAAAGTGAATACAGCAAAAAGCATGCCAACAATTTTAGATGTTAATAAGTCTCTGAATTTGATGGATTCAAGTGCTGAGAAGGTTTTATATTTGCAATGTTATTTTTAACACTGTGCTTCTAGTCATGTCTTAATTTAAAATGTCATTAAAAAAAAACATTACACAAAACATTATAAAACAAATATTATTTATTTGTAATATTAAGACTTTATTCCCATATTAATTTTTACTTCATATTGTTCTGTTTTTTTCTTAATACTGCGACATTTACAAAATAAAAATGAACTGTGTTACTAAAATGACATTGTTTTTTACTCATAACAATAACATTAAGTTTACTCTCTTAAAATTGTGACTTTTTTCTCTATAAAAAACCTGCGGCCCCCGCAAAAAACCAACAGTGTCCGAAACATCTACGGCATAGTGTCAGACTCGTGCCCTGGACGGCCGAGGCACTGCAGATTTTCTCTCCAACCGGATTTTCCAGCAGGTGATTTTAATTAAGGAGCTCCATCCCTCAAATTTGAAGGTGGTGTTGATCATTAAAAACACCTGCTGTAGAGACCTGCTAAAAAGAAACCCTGCAGTGTCTGACACCCCTGATCTACAGTATCACTTTATGAAACCTTTTCTCACATTCCACACTGCAAAACAAATACTACAACTATGTATAATTCGTGCTGACATCAGATGGGATTGATATCGGTATCTGCAATATTCAACATGGGTATCATACCGGAAGTGAAAAAGTTCCACCGAGACAGCCCTTCAATTCTATTAGTCAACTAATGTTTTCTCTTTACATCTTTTAAATTACATTACTATCACATATTATTAACTACACATTACCTTTAACAGCTTTATTCTGGTGAGCTACAAATACCCTTTTAAGAGCTGATATTATACTGGCATTTTTGGGCTAAAAGATAATAAGAGGCGGAAGTTATTCTCAAGTCTATAGTGAGAGTTTCACAAAAGGGCAGATGAGAAGTCGAGTGATCTCAGCCTTCACTTGAGCCGCACTGAGGACCAGTTTGAGGGCCCTTCCACCGCTATGCTCATCGCTTCACCTTCTTGTGATTTCCTCTCACAAAAGGAATACATGCTCAGTTGACCCTGGCTCCTAACAACCCTCACACATTTCAAGTAACACTATAATGGCACTATTTAACTTTAGATGATTGAAGAGCAACCTTGGAAAACATTCCCCTGAGCTACCAACTCTCACTTTCAAAAAAAGCACATTGCTCCTCCTAGATCCGAGATTCGACTATCCGGCGGATCCTCCTCACCAGAACTCCTGAATAAACCTTACCGGGAAGGCTGAGGAGTGTGATCCCACGATAGTTAGAACACACCCTGCAGTCCCCCTTCTTGAAAAGCGGGACCACAACCCCGGTCTGCCAGTCCAGGGGCACCGACCCCGATGTCCATGCGATGCTGCAGAGTCGAATTGTAATTTTTTCTATTTAAAAAAGTCAGAGTCTGAGTTATTTGAAATATCACCGAAATGAGTCGCTTTTATTTATTTAAAACTATATATCGTTTGCATTTAAAAAAATAAAAGCATTTAAATTGTTCATCGGTATGAATGTGAGTGTGAATGTTTGTTTGTCTATATGTGCCCTGTGATTGACTGGCGAACAGTCCAGGGTGTACCCCGCCTCTCGCCCAAAGCCAGCTGGAATAGGCTCCAGAATACCCACGACCCTAAATAGGATAAGCGGCATAGAAATGAAAGAAAGAATGAATGAAGTCATTTTTCCTGCCTTTTTTGTACCAAAAATTAAGAAACTGAACCGAACCAAAATTGCAATTTAGTGTACCGTTACACCCCTATTAACGACTATTTGCAATCACGGATCTGCATCCTGGGATCCAATCAAGTGCTAGACATATCCTCACACAACCTCAATGCATTCAATCAGACAACACTTGGACTGAAAGATTCATTCCAATACACAATAAAAGATCTGCTCAAACAAGATATTGGTAAATTACCAAATTGAATCAACAATACAGTAACTAGAGAGGAGATAGTGTCCAGCGGTGTTTTAAAAAAATTAAGAAAATAAAAAATGAGTCACATCTTTTACGACGTGACATAACTCATGTTACATATGATAACACTGAGGTGTAACGGCATTTTCATAAGACAATCAACAAGGTAAACATAACATTGCCTGTACATTAGGGTGGTTCTTACTTTAAAAAGTCTGAGCTTTTGTAAGCTTTTTTTTTGCACAGTAAACTTACCCTCTAAAATTTTCTAAAAACTTGAATAATATTTAGAGGTAGCTGAAGGATATCGAAGTTGGTGGTGACCAACAATGACTCACCATAGTCCCACATACAATTCTTGTTGGGTACACAAGTCACAACACGTGTAACTGTCGTAAATAAAACATGGTAATGCCTACCTATAGTATGGCTGGGATTTGGGTTACTGATAGAAATAGGAATAGGTTAACCCAAACCCTACTCTAGCCCAAAACACTTTCTTTGATCCCAATGTTCCAGCAGCTATGAAAAGTGAGATGGTAAAGTAGCTGCAAGATAGGGAGGGTGAGGATGAACCACTCAGCGCGTCAAAGTTGCAGTGAACTCCAAGACTTTGTGACACAGAATACCAAAGGACTCTCTGAGAAGCTGGGTATATCAGCAGTCTTTATGGATCATGATCCGGAAATATGGACCAGCTGAGATGAAAGGAGTGTAAGTCATAAAAAACATAAACGTGACAAATGACCATGCAGAGCGTGCAGTAGCACTGGTGCAAAAGTTCAACAGCCATATCTTTTATGATGAAGATGAGTTGCAGTTTCCTGATCGCAAGAAGTGCACCTTCTCAGCAACTTTATAAACGTTATTCAATGTAAAAGAATGTAGGACAAACATACCGGAAATATGTTACACGTGTAACTGTGCATTATCTTTGAAATTATATTACTTTGCGGTCTGTGAGCTACCTCCATCCATCCATTTTCTATGCCGCTTATCCTCATTAGGGTCGCGGGTATGACACCCTGGACTGGTTGCCAGTTATTCCATGATTCTGGAAATGTTACAGGATAAGGTTTCCATGCAGTTATAGTTCAAGTTTAGTGTTAGGGTACCCTTTCCCTATCTCTAACCCAAACTCTAGTCTAGGGAGATATTTCCATGAAAATGTAAATTCTAGACAGTCACAGATGCTGTGATTTGTGTCCCCCACATGAGCTACTTTGTGTGGGACTATGCTGAGTCATTTTCTAGTCACAACCAACTCCAACCAACCTTAAGGCTACCTCTAGATATTATTAAATTTTTCTGAAAATGTTACAGGGTTAGTTTTTCATGCAAATGAACGATTTTAGAGGGCGAGACCATGTTTTTTCACCTTACTCTACATAAGCCTGGCATGATAACCGATAAGTCGATAAATTGAACGATACAATTTTTGCTGGCCTTGATAACTTCACATGCATGCATGCATATATGCATGTTTGTTTTCCTTGTCTGAGGCGTCTCTCTGGATGACAAAAGGGTTCACTTGGCATCTGTATGTGCGCGTTGGTGCTACGGTGGAATCAACGAAGACAGTGACCCTCCTCTCAGCCGTTCAGCCTCTTTTTCCCCAGTATGTGGAGGTGAGACTACTAGTGAGTGCTAGCTAGCGATAAGGTTTCTAAGGTGATGGTTTTAAACAGAATGCATGAACACTGACGAACAGATATGTTGAATGCGGGGACCACGACAGGTACGTCAGAGCCTTTGTCTCAACAGTCAACGCTGACTGAGGCGTTTGGTCGTCACTGTAAATATAGAACTGCGTAAAATGGTGCACACTCAGTGCAAAAGAAATGACACCTTTCAATACGGTTAAAAACCATCATTTCATGAAATGTTTGACAGAGGAATTGCATGGAGAAAGTACATGTACATGTCACAATCAGCAAGGCCTGAACTGTATAACTAAGTGAAAGAAGATGTGTTACAGGACACCAGAAACATTGCATTTGACAGATATGTGGTTCAGAGACATGGTGCATTTGTTTAATGGTTTTGGTGGTGATTTTTGCTAAAAGAGACATAGTCCATTTTATTGTCATTGAGTTTTTTTTTCTGTTTATTTAGCTTACTATGTTGTTTGTTCTATTTATTTAAAAGCTCTTGAAATTCCAAATAAAAAGGTTATAATTTGTACGACAATTATTGTCCAGCAAAATTTGTTATCGTGGTAGGGCTACCTGTAGAGTTAATAAGGTTTTATGATGGTTTATGATGACAGTTTGCACGATGATTTCCAATGCCATTATTTCCTAAAGGTCTTCTTCCAATGTGTCACTCATCGCAAACTTGCTGTGTATAAGCACAAGGATAATCGTTGACAAAATAGCTAGTATCTGATTGTTGAATTACTCTGATTCCCATGCCTCAGTTGGTTATCTGTCACTCACTAGTAGATCTGACTAAGTGATCTCCCGGTGGTGAGAACCAGTTGTAGAATGGATATTAGAGTATCATGACCAAACTCATCCAGGATAAACACTTTTTCTCTGCACAGTCAACATGCTGACAAGACTAGGTTGGACTCGTGCGACATGAAGCAACAAATGAGCTCGAGAAATATCCATTGTCCCAACCCCTCTGACTCTTTGTTGCTTGTAGACAAGCAGTGAGTTTTTTTTTTTTGCTGGCCTGCTGTAATTAACAACCTCAGCCAAATCCAGCCAGGCATGACATTAACATGCAGCCGCTTTCACACTGTCCCACAGACCTGCTCAGTGAGCAGAAAACCAATATGGGGCCACTCCACTCAGAAAATAGCAAAAACCCACAGCCTGCTTTTTAAAATGCCTTACCAATAAAACCACACATTTTACAAATTGTTTTACACATTGTTTGCATTACTAATAAGTACCTGAAAAAATGATGCTCAGCTTACTGTGTTGAACTTTATATACTGAATTGAGAATACTGAAATTGGTGCAGACTTCATATTTAAAACTTGGAAAATGACCAGAATCTCAGGAAAAATCTGCTTCAGAAGTTGCAAAAATCCCCTTTTTGCCAATACTTCAATTTATTGCACAACATTTCAGAAAACAGCGAAACTGCCAAACTCAAACATGTCGCTTTGTGACACTGGCTAATCTCTGATTTGTTAGGGATTAAAAACGAAATTTCCCAATGGAATAAAATGTACTTGGAATCATTTGTTTGATTAGTTAGCTAAACACATGTTGCCTTGATTTTTCCCCTCTGATCCCATTCTTTAGACAAAATGGCACAACAAGTCAAAGCACAACACATTCGTACAGCATTTCAAGACATAGGAGAATTAAGATGCTCAACAAAGAGTCCAGATGGTTCCAAATAACTCCAATGCTGCAGAATGTTTTGCCCCCTTCACTTCACATAATCTGTGTCTCATAACAATCATGTCTCTGAGGTCTACAGAAAATTGTCTTCATGACTTGGTTTGTATGCTGACATGCACTGTGAGATCTTGTAAAGAGAGGTGTGCACCTGTCAAGTGATTTAAATGACTGTGGAAACACGTCTAGATTAATTTATAGAAACAGATCTCCAGTTTGATTGTCATAGCAAAGGACACGAACTGCGGAATTGGCCAATAAAAAGGTAATTTACTGTTTAAAGTGGAATTTCGTGCAAACTGACATAATGTGAATCAAATGCTGTCATCATGAGAAGAAGTGTGGGGAATTATTTCTCCAGCGAACAGTTCAATCATGGCGCAATCTCATTACAAATACTAAACCGCCACCTTCCTGGAGTAAACATAATGAAATGGCCATAAACACCACCAAAAGTTGGTGGAACTTCCTCTGATAGAGCGTGAATGGAAGCGATGGCGGTAAGGTTCGTTTACCATGTTAGTGCGGCTGTGTGACTAGATTTTCACCCAGTCCTATTTTACCGATTTAATGTAAGGACCGTTTTACAATGCCCGATGACGACCTGCAATTTCTGAGTGAAAAAAGCAGAGCAGCACATTGATTCTTGCACCCAGCTCATCTTGGCAGTAAACAGATATTGGTCAATTGACATTCCCAACACAGAGAGCAAACGTCTGCCTTCAAAATAAGAGTGCTGTTTGCCCAATGTCCTAACTGTGTAAAAAAAAAAAGTGTCACAAAAATATCTTACATATAAGGTTGGTTTTCGAAGCACTCGTATAAGTATGTGGTGGTGGTTCAATATATATACAAGGGAGTTCAGAATTACTAGGCAAATGAGTATTTTGACCACATTATCCTCTTTATGCATGTTGTCTTACTCCAAGCTGTATAGGCTCGTAAGCCTATTGCCAATTAGGCATATTAGGTGATGTGCATCTCTGTAATGAGAAGGGGTGTGGTCTATTGACATCAGCACCCTATATCAGGTGTGCATAATTATTAGGCAACTTCCTTTCCTTTGGCAAAATGGGTCAAAAGAAGGACTTGACAGCCTCCTTAAAGTCAAAAATAGTGATATCTTGCAGAGGGATGCGGCACTTTTATAATTGCCAAGCTTCTGAAGCGTGATCATCAAACAATCAAGCGTTTCATTCAAAATAGTCAACAGGGTCGTAAGAATCGTGTGGAAAAACCAAGGCGCAAAATAACTGCCCATGAACTGAGAAAAGTCAGCGTGCAGCTGCCAAGATGCCACTTGCCACCAGTTTTGCCATATTTCATAGCTGCAACATCACTGGAGTGCCCAAATGCACAAGGTGTGCAATACTCAGAGACATGGCCAAGGTAAGAAAGGCCGGAAAAACAACTACCACTGAACAAGACACACAAGCTGAAACGTCATGACTGGGCCAAGAAATATCTGAAGACAGATTTTTCCAAGGTTTTATGGACTGATGGAATGAGAGTGAGTCTTGATGGGCCAGATGGATGGGCTCGTGGCTGGATCGGTAAAGGGCAGAGAGCTCCAGTCCGACTCAGACGCCAGCGAGGTGGAGGTGGAGTACTGGTTTGGGCTGGTATCATCAAAGATGAGCTTGTGGGGCCTTTTCTGGTTGAGGATGGAGTCAAACTCAAATCCCAGTCCTACTGCCATTTTCTGGTAGAGATCTTCTTCAAGCAGTGATACAGGAATAAGTCTGCATCCTTCAAGAAAAACATGATTTTCATGCAGGACAAAGCTCCATTACACGGATCCAAGTACTCCACAGCGTGCCTGGCAAGAAAGGGTCTAAAAGAAGAAAAACTAATGACATGGCCTCCTCGTTCACCTGATCTGAACACCATAGAGAACCTGTGGTCCAACATCAAATGTTAGATTTACAAGGAAGGAAAACAGTACACCTCTGAACAGTGTCTGGGAGGCTGTGGTTCCTGCTGCACGCAATGTTGATGGTGAACAGATCAAAACACTGACAGAATCCATGGATGGCAGGCTTTTGAGTGTTCTTGCAAAGAAAAGTGGCTATATTGGTCACTGATTTGTTTTTGTTTTGTTTTTGAATGTCAGAAATGTATACTTGGGAATGTTGAGATGTTATATTGGTCTCATGGGTGAAAATAAGTAATTGAAATGGGTGTATATTTGTTTTTTGTTAAGTTTCCTAATAATTATGCACAGTAATAGTCACCTGCACACACGGATATCCTCCTAAAATAGCTAAAACTAAAAAAAACTAAAAACTACTTCCAAAAATATTCAGCTTTGATATTAATGAGTTTTTTGGGTTCAATAAGTACATGGTTGTTGTACAATAACAAAATGAATCCTCAAAAATACAACTTGCCTAATAATTCCACACTCCCTGTATGTACTGTATACGAATGAAAATCCAACCGATATCATATGAAAACATTGCATTTTTAAAGGACATCCACATGGACTCATCTAAAAGAGCAGTCCAGAGCACGATCAGTGTCAGAAGTTTTATAGTAAAATATGGGGAATGTACACAACAATGGCCTCTACATGACACCATCCATGCGCCTCACTCAACAGCCATAACGAAACAAGTTACGCCAAATCAAATTGTTACATGAGTAACGTTTAAAGTCTTTATCGTCCAAAGTGCCAAACAACACATTCATATAAAGCCTGGCATGCTTAAATCCAATGCAAATCCAAAAATATGATGTCTTAGACATTTGTAACATACACCTTGTGGCACAACCTGGATACATAATCTGTGATGTTGCCTGCGGTCATTGAGTGTTTCGGGGTGGCTACTTTCTCAAAAATGTAACATTACTGATGTCTAGGTTATGTTCACACTGCAGGTCAATTCCATTTTTTTTGCTCATATGTAACCTGTATCTGATTTTTTTATGTCAGTACAAAACAATTGTACTGACATTTTGGTCAGTACAATTGTACTGACTGTACAATTGTACCAATGTACAGTCAGTACAAACACAGGGATCTGGCGGAACATCATTAAAAAAAGTGGCCAGCTCAGAGCAACATTTGCAACAGAATGATACTCTTAATGCGGAACTACAATTTGCTGCATTTAAGTATGTTGCAAAATCCCATAAAATAAACTCAAAACGTGTATTCAACTAATTCGTTTTCAGTTCAGTGCATATTTCTGAAATAGCTGCAAATGGTGATTAAGCATGATTAATTCCTTTGGAAAAGGATCAATTCAATCCAATCCAATCTACTTTATTTATAAAGCACATTTTATAAACACGGTTTTCAAAGTGCTGCACGGAGTAGTAAAACAATAAATAAGTAAAAGAACAAATGAAAAAGTTTAAACTAATACATTAAAGCATTGAAAAATTAAAATATCAAAAACAACAAGAAAAAAATAATTGGATAATTAATAAATAATACATTTGATTACTCTGACGTTAGTGTGAATGTTTGTCTATATGTGCCCTGCGATTGACTGGCGACCAGTCCAGGGTGTACCCCGCCTCTCGCCCAAAGTCTGCTGGGATAGGCTCCAGCATCCCCGTGACCTTAATGAGGATAAGCGGCATAGAAAATGAATGAATGAATGATTACTCTGACAGCCCTAGAAATAACAGAGTATCTAGTTTTTAATGCGCTGTCTGATTTTTTTGAAGTAGTCAGAATCTGGGAAGGCAAACATACACTTTTATAACCCTGCCTTTTCGTATGGGAACTAATTTATTCGGAACAGTAATCGAAACGCATTACTTTTCTGACTATGTTTTTCAAAAACAAAAAGTAACCAAAACTTGGCTCGAGGGACAAAGCCGGGGAAAAGTCACTGTTGGTGCACTACACTGCTGACACCAGCAGTGTAATCATTGACACCAGCCTGCCCTCCTTAGAGGAACTGTACAGGTCCAGAGCCAAGAAGAGGGCAGGCTACATCTCTGCGGACCGCTCACACCCCGCTCACAAACTGTTTCAATTCCTCCACTTCGGTAGGCGATACCGAGCACTGTTCGACAGAACAACCAGGCGCAATAATAGTTTCTTCCCCCTGGCTGTCAAACTATTGAAATCTTAACAGCCCCCTGCTATTTTGTACCCATGAGCATTTGCACTACATCCTATGTTCCTTACCTTGGAAGGTAACACTTTGAACTTGTATTGCTATTTTTTGCACTTATGATCGTTTGGACTACATACTCTTTGGACATTACACTGTGAATTGAATTGTAACCTCCAACATTGAAAATACAATAATTATGCAGTATATAAGGTATAAAATCACAATTATAAACATCCCATGTAAATATGTATAGTACTATTCTCCTGTTCCCCACTATGTACAATTATTATTATTATTGTAACAGAGAGTGATATTGCCTGGAGTCAAATTCCTAGTGTGGCAACACATATGGCGAATAAAGCTGATTCTGATTCTGATGCGCGTGTTATGCAAGTTCATGTAAATACGTACGATCCCTTTAAGATACAGCAAGTAAGTGAAGGAGAGTGAATAATTTCTGTAAGTACAGTAATAAATGTCTAGATGATGTTTATAAAATGTATTTGTTTTAGGTTTTATTAAATGAATTGTTTATGAATGTCCCCCAAAATGTTCTGCCAACATTATATATCAAAGGATGAGCAATTTGTCATTTTTTAAACTTCATGTCACACTTGTTTGACAATTATGAATGTTCAAAATGTACAACGTTATGTTAAGAATGTTAACATGTTACCAATTGCTACTGATGGTGCTCGTTATTTCTCTGTACAGTGAATGTAGGGTTTCTAACGATGCAGTGCTGTGTAACTAATATAACAAATAACGATTGTTAAATGATGTAACAAATAGTATTGACTGTAAAATACAACAACAATGTCAACATCCCCCATGTATTTCTAATGTAAATGCAAAACAGAATGAGGTGGAGGGGTGTTGGCTATTTTCCTATTAGTCCCAGTTCACCAGCATCACTTACAGCATCCCTCATCACTGCTTCCCGTCCACAAAGGAACCAGCAGTACCAGGAGGAAATCCTTCCCTTGCTGAAAGCATGGTGGAATTAGGGAAGGTTGGCGGGCAGGGAAGGAAGGGGACAACATATAAACTCAGCCACTCAACTGCTGTACAAACACACCGTTTTTATCTTTAACTGCACATGTAGGAAAGATAAAACTCCGAAGACAGGTAGTCTGCCTTTGTCCTTCAGTTTGCCACTCCACTTGACATTGAACTGGTGTATCATGGCACAAGAAACCAACTCTGGTCTAGTATTTTAGCACAAAAATGTAGGCCAACAATTAAGCAGCACTGACTGCCACAACGGTGCAATGATGCATTTGTAGAAGAAATCAATGTTAACAGCGCCCGTGTCTGAATAAAAGGGCTTGCAAATGGGTCAAAGTCAGGACATGCCAAATTATAGATGCCTGTGCGATTCTGCAGAAAATGTCCATTTCAACTTTCTTGCTTCCTTTTTTTTTTTAAACACATGGTCATGTGTTTGATAGCGTTTTTAATTATTATTATTACTATATACTCATTGTTTTGTTGTGCTTTAAAGAAACTTCCAATAGTCTTTCTGCCGTTCTTCATGAGAGGTCCTGGAAGAACAGTTAACCTTCTTTATAGAAATAAACCAAAATACCGACACGACCATCTATTAAAAAGTATGGAACACTCACTCACTTGAATAATATGAACAAGTCAAAAGAAAAATTCACTATTTAATGCAATACTTAAGTCGCCTATTTAATATTTAATGCGACTGCTCCTCCTCCCACTATGTCCTGACAGGAAAGTGCATCATGCCCTCATAATCATTGCAGTTCCATAATTCCCCTTAGTAAACTTCCTTCAGTTTCAAACCTTCCCCGAGTACACGCTGACCCAATTTTGTCTGTTAAGGACAAGTGTTATTAAGTCCACCATATGTTAATATTAAGTCCACCATATGTTAGCAGTTTCCTTGGAAAGGCATCATAGCTTACAGCTAAAAAAATGTCGTCTAAGCAATCCGTTTTGAGTATGTAAATAGACTTTCATTTGTATAGCGCTTTCTACCTTCAAGGTACTCAAAGCACTTTGACAATGTTACCACTTTTACCTACTGATGCTGCAGCATCAGGAGAAACTGTTCATAAGGCCAACATTGTAGGTGCGGTAATATGCCTCAGAGCTTGTTGCCACTAGATTCCTGCCACCCGGAAGAAGAAGAAAATGCAACACCATCATGTAGACATGTCTGCGGTGTACCGTGGTGAAGTTCGTTGGACATTTGGCTCTGAAGCTACAGCGGTAGTTCCCCCTCACTGTGCCCTTCCCCCTCACTGTGCCCGGACTGCTCTGTCACCGTGCAGGGAGGACCTTGCATGGGAAGCGTTGTAACCGCTGGCTGTTTATATAGGAGGTCATCAATAAATTACTACTGCGTTGAAGAGAATTTGTTAACAAAAAAAGTCATATATTATAAATCACAAAACAAATAGTTCTCTAACCATGTGAAATAATTAGTCCTGCACTAAAAGTACTATGCGTGCCCATTTTGTCCCAATTTTATCTTTTACTGGATGGACTTTTATTGGTTCATTTATCAAACAAGGGACCTGATTCAAGGAGGTTTGTTACAACAGACAAACAATATTGTTGGTAACGCTGTGTGATAAAAAAATTTATTAATTTATAATTTATTTTATTTTGAAGAGCTATTTTCAAAACCAAATATTCAATTCCACACGTTCATGTTTGTTACAAAAGCTTTTTATTAATATTATTTTTTTTTAATCCATTGTATTGAGACCTCAAATTTTTACTCTTGAAAAAAGCAACTATAGCGACCAATCTAGCTACCTTTTCTGGTACTTTCGAGACTCACTATTTTGCTCTTCTCAACGAGTTGAGGGTGCTGCCCCCCGCCCATTGCGTGTGACATAAAAAAAGCACAAAAACCACAAACAGAATAAAGTGAATATGTATTTCTATACTTATGATTAGACAAAGTGGAATACACTGTACACTGTCACTCAGAGGAAACTCACCCACTCAGTAAGAGTCAACCACCAAACTTTTACCACAGGGTGCCGTATAGTGACTACCCAAAACATGCTTGAGGCCCCTTTGCCATTTTTATCATTTAAAAAAAATGTTGTAATAAAGCTAAAAAAATCTATTTCCAGACAAAAACTGTGTTCTGTATTTTCCAAGTTTTGTTGGGGTTGTTGGTTTAATTTGTACATTGTACCAAAGGCCAATAGAAAACAAGTCACAAGCCCCGAGACCGTACTTTGAACACCCCTGCACTAGACTAGACACTGCACTGTATTATAAGCCATATAGTACAAAGGGTTTCAGATGTTTTGGTTAGTAATTGAGCTACATGAAAACATACAGGCAAAACATTAAACATTTCTCTTAGCATTATGCTGAAGCTCTACAGGCACAATAAACATGTCACCTCAGTCCCTAAACCGAGCATTATTATCAAAAGGGAGGCAGAATTTTAATGCATTGGATCTTTTTGACTGTGCATCTGTACCGGATGTTGTGGCTTGTGAGTGTACACTTTACGTCCCAGTCAGATGAAGGGTATGCACTTTATTAGAATGCCATGCGGTATTAAAAATCTAAACATACAGTATATCCACAAGGTAGCAACTTGATGTCAGCTGCTTCAGCCGGTGAAGGTGGGGAATAATTACTGTTCATGTATTGAGTGCCAGCTTCCTTTTGGTGTGCACTTGGTGGGAAATACACTTGAAAATATAAATGCATAGAAAATAATCAAATAGTAGTAGGAACTAATGAATTAAACTGTCAAACAGGTTTCTATTTATAATTGATGGAAAATGAAATCATCTTAAGTAATACTACTTAATTAGATAGATACTTTATTCTCCAAGAGAAATTTAGGTTCCAAGCAACTCTCCAAGAATGTCCATAGGATAGAATCAATGACTTGAAAGGATAAAAGTGAATAAACAAGTGAACAAATACCAACGTGAAAAAAGCTGACAAAAATGCGTCATTCATTGAAAATGCACAATGCAAACGAAGCAATAAGCTGTTCCTAATGAGTTGAGTTGTGGTGACGCTAGGGGTAAAGACAAAGGACTGAGTGGAAACAACGGTTTGGGGTTGGCAGCTCAGCAACTGATGCACTCACTAAGCAGGCAGTTAGCATCGCCAGGCTAGTTAGCAAACACAACAGCTAGCTTGAGGTAGCGAGCATCCACGTCGGTGTCACAATAGACCATTGTTACGTCAAGCAATATGCAAAGAGACGGAACGCAGTGCGCCGGGCCCGCCCACGTCCGAGTTGGGCTACTTCGTAAATCGAGGGAACCTGTCAGCGAGCTTCGTCGAGCCCGTACGGTGACATCCAGCCGGCTAACCCAGCCGACCTGTGACGACGGTCGGCTGGGTGCCTGGCTGCTAGCTAGCATTTGTAGCTTAGCTTCGGTGATGCAGCGCCGACTGCACGGTGTCGCTTCACTCACCCAAGAGCGAGCGCAGGTGCTTCAGCCGAGTCAGAACATCCTTCTTTGGGTCCAAAACTTTCTGTGTAGATTTCTTGACGTCTCCATGACCCCTTCGGGTGAACATTACGCTGTATAACGTTAGCAGTGGAAGCCGATCACCTGTGTTACCATACGGCAAGGCTCCAGCGTGACTGTCACTTCCCTCACCACCACTCGATGCTTGCTCGGTAAACATTCGCCCGCCGCCGCCAGTGGGGTTTTTTTTTTTCCTTTTTTTGGGGCGAGAGTGTAAACACGGAAGCGCGTCTTGACAGCAAGGAGTGGTCTGACTACACCGGGTCTGCCTCCTGGTTCATAAGCGCACGTTTTACCCAGCCCTGCGGGGGCTTTTGTGCAGAATTTCACCTTTTGTTTGCCCCTGTTACTGCAGGAGTACACTTTCCAGCGAGCGTTTACACTGTCAAATAATGTATACGATGGCGTCCCCTGACATGCTTTTAACTGCTTTAAGCAACATTGAACATAATTTGAACACGTATGTGCATGTACATTTGTGATATAATCAAATCCAATTCAGTATTAGACGTTAACGTCTTGTGGCTGCATAACTCCAAAGCGCCCCCTGGTGTCTTGTAAGAGAAAGTCATTACAGCAGTTGAAATTGAGCCTTTGCGGTTTTCCGGAAGTGACGTGTTCGTTACGTCATCGCGGCTACGTAAAAAACTATACGTCTTATTATCGTCATAATAATGTATTTTCGAAAAAAGATCATTTTAGTGCTTGTAATACAATTACCCTACTTAGAAAATATTTGTGAGTGAATATCATAACTTTATTAACGTTAATAGATGTACTATACAAAATCTAATAAAGCAGAAAAAGTAAGAGACCTATAGAAACAACTTATCAAATATTTTAAGAATGTGTAAGAAAGAACATTACAGTCAGTTATTAGATACGAACAAAGATAACATTAGAGCAACATGGGGCATCCTATAAACAGTATTGTCAAGAATGGTTCTAAGAAAGCAGATTACCCTCATTATTTTACAGATGGAAATGCCAGAAATGATAAAATAAACTAGGTAGTTGAAAAGTTCAATAACTACTTTGGAAATATTGGACCAAATCTAGAAGAAAGGATCCCGAATTTCTTGTCAGTGGAAGAAGGGACTGAAAGTATAGACGAGGTTCCCAAATCCAAGTTCCTCACACAAAAATGGAAATCATTGATATTGTCAACAAATGCAAAGCAAAAACGTCAACTGATTGTAAGGGAATTGAAATGGAAACAATAAAAAGTTCATTATTGAGATTGCAGAACCACTGTCACACATCAGTAATATGACATTTCAGACTTATATTCCCAAATAACATTAAAATAGCTAATGTACTATCAGTTTTCAAAAATGGAGACAAACATTTAACTTCACAAACTACTGACCACGTCCCAATTGTCTAAAATTATCGAAAAGCTATTCAACAAAAGGTTGAACAAATTTATAAATGAGAAGGAATTACTCATGGGCAGCCAATACGGACACAGAGCTAACATTTCAACTTCTATGGCACTAATTGGAATAACCACGTAAATTACCAACACTTTAAACCGCAGAAAATGTGTAACGACAATATTCATGGATTTAACAAAAGCACAATATTCTAATTACCAAACTAGAAAGGTATGGAATGAGTTAGTTCTGAACTGGGTAAACACTACTTAGCAAACTGGAAGCAATTTGGAAAGCTAGGAGAATTTGCATTTGCAATCTTAAATATGTTTTGCGGAGTACCCCAGGGGTCAATACTGGGACCAATACTGTTCAACCTATACATAAATGTAAAGTCACAAAAGACCTAGTACTATTTGCAGACAATACTACTGCATTTGGTTCTGGGGAAAGCACACAAGAGCTACTAAAAAAGTCACAGATTATATTTATTTATTATACTAAAAAATGATTTGATAAGACATAACATAAGGGGACATAGAAATGAAAGCACACTTTGCTCACTAACTGTACTACAGAAAAGATCATTTAGGATAAGTCCTAATGAGAAGTTGTATAGAAGATACAAACCCTTTGTTCCTAAAATTACAGCTACTAAAATTCACTAATCTGGTAAACGGCTTGAAATGTGCATAAAGCAAACAAAAACATGTTACCCCAAAACGTAATACAATTCTTCTCAACAATAGAGAAGAAATATGACCTTAGGGAAAAATTCAACTTAAAACAGGTACACACTACAACAATGCTAAAAACCTTCAGCATATCAGTATGTGGAATAACATTATGGAACGGATTGAGTAAAAAACTCAAACAATGCACTGAAATGAGAGCTTTCAGGAATCAGTACAAGCAGCTGATGATTACAAAGTAAAAGGAAAAAGTACCTGAACGTATGATGTTATGACTACCCATTCTTGCACCTAATACTAACTCTTCACTTCTTAGGGCTTATTATTGTCTGTACCCACTCGACATCGCACTATGCTCCTGTCTATGAACTATTAACCTTTTCATCACTTATTATTATATATTTATTATTATTATTTGTTATGACTGACTCTAATACATTTTGAGTGATTATAAACCTTGACTCCTATTGTACCACGTATTTATACTTAGGTATACTGCCTTATCTTTTTGTCATGTATTTCAAAATTGGAAAAGAGTACATTTGGAATACAGTAAGTGAACAATAATATTAGCAATTGATGTGAAATAGAAAGGGGGCAAGATTAAAAAAGCTGTGCTTCTTCCTACTCCTTTTTGGACACGTGGAATTGTGAATTGTAATATGTAATGTATTCCAGTGCATAATAAGTGCATATAATCAATCAGGACTATTGGAATAAATCAACTCCGCTTCTTCCTGCTCCTTAACCTGCTAAGCATGTCAGAAACAAATAAACTATATCATACCATACAAGCACTAGGGGTGTCTAAAGTGCAGTCTGGGAGCCATTTGTGGCCCGTGGCTTGTTTTGCAATGGTTGGAGAAATGGGGGGAAGCAAGGGGGGCAAACCGCAAAAAGGCGCAATGTAGAGAGAAAAGGTGCAAATATTGATACCAATATGTTGTATTTGGTTTTACGGTGTTTATAGTGTTTTATGGTTACGAACGAGCTCTGATAAATTAGAGAGAAAACCTAACTTTGTGCGCATGTGAAAGGATCTGCTCCTATAAAAGCGACAATAACAACTAAGCAGCAAAGTGTTTTGTTTAGTTGTCTCTTTTTTTAAAATAGGAGTTTCAAGTAATTCTTGAATTTAATGTATTTATTTGTGTGTTTGTTCAGTGTGAGTGACTTAAGTGTTAATTTAGGTCCTCTGTGAAATAACTTCGTACACCCCGGAAATACACTATTCAGTAAAAAAGAAATAAAATGTATACATAGTACAGGCCAAAAGTTTGGACACACCTTCTCATTCAACGTGTTTTCTTTATTTTCATGACTATTTACATTGTAGATTCTGAAAAATATGGATGAACACGTGGAATTATGTACTTAACAAAAAAGTGTCTAATTATTAGGGGTGTGACGATTTATTCGCTATTTATATGATCTGAATACATCCATCTGCGGGTGTGTCTTGTCAGGGTTACTTAGTGGAGTTTTTTGTCTTATGAATGGGGTCGGGACCATCAGTTGTGTTGTTTATGTCCAAACTTTTGGCCTGCACTGTGTGTTAACATGTATATGTTACGTAAAATACTATTTAAAAAAAAGTAGATCTTGCAGAAATTGTAAGTGTCATCAGCTCACCCAGAGTACAAATGATGTCTCTACACGTCAACTTCTTCATTGATATAAAGTATTGATGCAAAGGTTATAGTTTACTTCCCCCATCCGCCTAAGTTCAATGTGAAATGAGTTGGTTTGCTTCCAGATTTAAAAAGCACAAGGCATCAAACATCAACACTCACATAATGTACACGTTTTATGAGAGGCTATAGCAAAGCAAGGGAGCTCTCCAGCAGTAGTGATGCTGATTTAAGATTCTATTCAATTAAATGTTTGAGAGCTCACTTTTATTTGTTGGGTCAAATATCTATAAGCAGTATGTATTTGTGATACATATACATATCTGAAACCTTTTGCAATCTCGTTGTTTTTCAACTTCTTTGCCTTATTTTTGGGCCACAATGGCGTTATGGCCAACAAATGCGCTCACTAACAGATGACCTTGAATTATTTAAAATGTCATACATGTCCTTATTCCGAGATTCGGTTTCATCTTTTGATATGAACGTAAACATTCAGGTTTGACAGACAACTGAAGAGCAGAAGACATAATGAATTTGTGTTACGATCAAGGCACCGTGAGCTTCCAATAACTGCCAGGTGAGGGCGCCAGAGTCATTTGGAATGAAGCACACTTGAGGCAAAAGGTGGAGTCCCAGTCAATCAGCCTCAGGCCACACTTTTACCGGCCCTTGGAATATTCTGAAAGTTTCATTATTCATTATTACTAAAGGTATTTTATTATATTACACTAATAATTATTTGTCCTGTGTAACACTAAAGCTAAAATGGGGTTGACGTCCTTTGGCTTTGGCATTCACCATTGTACAAAATATATCAAATATCCCTTATTTTTTATTGAATTAAATCTGATTTTTAAAATGCATTATTGTTGTTATGCCTCTTACTTGTATGTTAAACGTTTCAAACTTATACCTTGTTGTCTTTTGTATGTTTTGGTGCTGTTACGTATTAGAGTATGTAGTATATGCATGTAAAAAAGAATTTACCAATAAAGTTGGATTGGACTGGATTGGATACCTCAGTGGAACCAGTTTGGACGGTCACATCAGTGACTGGATTAACTTGGATGGAACAAATGAAAGTAGAGCTAAAACACCGCTGAGCTGTTCATCACAGCACTGCTGAATACAGTATTTAGCCCTGACAGTATTGTTGAAGTGATTGTGTCTGGTTTCAAGGTTCTTCAAAATATCGATCTTTAACAACAGGAAATGAACAACTGAGAGAATGGAAGCTGGAGCCAAGGAGCAAAAAGAAGAGTGAAATCCGCCTTTGCCCTGTAGTTTGGTACGCCACTCATTATCTGAAGTGGGCCATTCTGAGAAAGGAGTAATCACCGCTGTAATCACCGCTCAGTCTTGGCAAACCTGCCCTGTTGTTCAAGTGCAGTTTATTGCTCATTATCTGAGATAACGTGGACCATCGATAATCTATCAACAACAACAGTGAGACTGAATGTTTCCTTCCCCATAGAGCCCTGTTACCTGCAAGTACTGAGCTCATCCTATTTGAAAAAAGGACAGGCCAAGGCTAGTATATGATTTGTCTTCCATAAGGCCAGACACGCATTTTTAAAGATAGTTTTGCTGGGCAAATTGTGTGTGGGACTTGTTTTCATACACATCTACAGGGGCCTTCAACCAAAGGGTGGCACTGCAGCCTCACAAATGTAGACTCTTCTTAGAGCCAGGCTGTCCAAGCCAAGGTTTGAAAAGCACTTGTCGCCTCTAAATTGTTCCTACAAAGAGCTTGGTAATACTTGACTTTTCTCCTTACGTGGTTATGGATTTCCTTTTTCCACAAGTAAGTGCCATTAAAAGCTAATGCATCCGGTTAAATCACATTAAGGCGGTGGGGTGGACAGTGGCACATTTTCCCATCCACATTGTGACAACAGACTCTCTAAGACACACATTTTAGAACATTTGTGATAATTTCATTGAAAGTAAATGAAGTTGATAAAAAAAAAAAAAAAGACCACCCAGAGCTGTTTCACTCATGGGAGAAGATTTACATAAATGAAACAAAATCCTCGGTACTAATCAGTACTAATCAGTATGATGGTGTGAAATTGTTTTAATACAATATAATATAATATAATATAATATAATATAATATAATATAATATAATATATTATAATATAATATAATATAATCAGTATAGTCAATAGTCAATATCCTACCACCAGGGGTCGTCCTACCACCAGCTGCCACCAGGGGTCGTCATAGTACCCCAAGTAATCCAAAAGGTGTTCATAGCATACAATCCTTAAATGGCTTCACTTTGTATTACTTTTTTCATTTTATCTGGACTAGAATATATAGTTATTCATTCTCATTACCAATTATATAGATGAGTCTGCGTATTAAATGTATCCAAGCCCATGTTTGTAACGCACACGGTGTTTTGGAGCACATCTCCACAGAGGTTAATGAGGGGGCACTCTGAAGTAATTAAAACAAGAGCGTTATAAGGCAACTGTTTCACATAAGGTACTCATTGCAAAATATGCTATACTTAATTAAAACGCGTCGCTTCCAGCATTTTGTATCTTCCCAGGTAATCTGCTGTGAAATTAATAAGGACGGAGAATGAAATCGCTAATGTTGGCAAAGAAAGGCTATTTTTCTTCTGCAGTATGCATGACAGGGGTCTCCATTTGGAATGTGCGATCCATACTAAGCTGAAAAATAGTTCTTCAGGTTCTCGCTGTAATCTGATTCCAATTTCACTTGGGACGCCACAATGTCGCGACAAGGCAGGGGACGTTTAATTGAAATGCTTGTGCTTTTTAATTGGATTCTGTTAAGATGTAAAATTACCTTCTGAATTACAGTCGTCGGCCTTTAAAAGCTGATACCGACTGGTTACCAGCAGTGATCAGTTAAGGAGCGGGAATAATGCCGCCATGCAACGCTTCAGTGGGGGAACATTCGTGATTTTAAAGACAAACTGCATATCAAACACGAAACATTTATCTTGTAAAATGAGTTGTTTTTTAAAAGCACAGCACTTTGGACCTGATGCCACGCTTCAAGGTGGCACATTGTAATTGTCTGCATCAAACCGTCAATCTCCATCACTGCGAACTCATCGTAGAGACTACTCATTATCACCACACCGCATTAAAATATCCCTCGCCCAATCTTCAGCTGTCAGATATCCATTCCACAGCAACATGGCAGTCATGATATCATAGTTAAGGGTGCTAACATCAGACTCTGACAAGTTCACTTCATATGTAGGTGGCGCACAGCCGAGCTTCCTTCACCTCCTCGAGGTTTGTGCTCTCCTAACCTCTACATTGAAATTTGTGTATTCTCCCATTCGAGGGCCAGTGTCACCCCAGTGAGCAAAAAACCCCCCCAAAAAAACAACCATTCCTGCGCTCCCACTGCCGCCTCTTCCACCTACATCCGTGACCCCATCCGATAAGCTTGGAGTTCATCCCTTTCACTGATTAGTTTGCTGGCAGACTGAATGCCGGTGTGTCACTCTGTTGGCTCTACCTGTGTGTAGCCGGATCAGCAGGTGGCTGCTACACTGTCCACCATGATACTGAAACCATGATTTATTCTCTGCCTGCCCAGCAAAAGCTGAATTTATGGGAAGTAGATGCCATCTTTAGGTAGTTTATATTCTAGAAAAATGCTGGCGCGGAGATGCAATGCTAATACTACACACATAACCTGCTAAATTTATTCTATTGGATTTATATTCCTGCCAGGTCATTAATAAGTTCTCTGGCAAAATTCACTCTCCTCCTGTATAAAGTGTGTGTGTGTGTGTGTGCGCATTCACATGTTTTGTTGTCGTGTGTGTGTTATTTATGGCACAAGCTGGAGCCACAGGACTGTGAAATAATAAGCACAAGAGGGATTTCACGCCTTTTCCTTGCTGGAAAGATATGTTTTCTCACAGTGTCCCCAACAAACTTTGTTTACTTCCACAGCTGCAACAGCCTACATATTTCCTGCAAACCCATACAATTAAAAGGTGCCATTACGTATGGGTTCCCACGGGTATAGTGCATTCAGGTTTACTTATGTTACACCTCTGGCCTTTTTATCGTGGTTATCACCGGCAAGCTGTGCATCATTAGAAAGGGACAAACAGCCTCGTTTCTTTCTGGGGGGCAGACAGAAAATCAATGCCCGGTTTCCCATGAGCACCTAATTAGCCGGACACTTGTGAGCTGTTAAAACACAGGCCAGATCTCTTTGTCCGCCGGGTCGATAGGACGAAATGCACGAGAGACACCTTCATTGCAGATAAAGTGTCAGAGAGGTGAGGAGTAAACACACAAGTGACACTTATGCTCTAGCATGTCTCACATGCACTATATGCTTTGGTAACTTTATCGGCCGACCCGCAGACTTCTCACACTGAGGGCAACAAAATGGGCTTTTTTTATCTTGTATAAATGCCTCCAATTGATTTTTGATACACAATCCACCAACAGCTTTGTTGTTTGTTGTTTTTTTCCCCACAGAGCATTTCCTTCACTTCCAAAGTCAAAGGTTCCAAAAGTGGTACAATTTGGAATTCGGCCAAAATTTTGTGGGAAAATATACCTTACAAGCTGCAAAGGAATTAAAAATAATACCATTGCTAACGCCATTATCGTTTCCCAGTAAGGTCCTTAAAACATGCACATAACTAGTGCATGTAGGTGTTTTGTGGGGCGTGGCTTGAAATGTTGGTACAGGAAAAGGATGGGCTATGCAGGTGCTGCTCAATAAATTATTATAAGTATTTCAGTAGTTCCGTTCAAATAGTGAAACTCATATATTATATAGATGCATTGCACACATACTGCTATATTCCAAGTGTTTATTTATTTGATTTTTTATATTTATAAGTGACAGCTATCAAAAAAACCCAAATTCATTATCTCAGAAAATTCCAATATTGTGAAAACGTTCATTATTGAAGACACCTAGCGTCCCATTCTAATCAGCCAATGAACTCAAAGACAAATACATTTAAACGGTCTCTCGGTCTAGTCCGGTAGGCTACACAATCATGGGGTAGACTGCTGACTTGACATTTGACACCTTGCACAAGGAGGGCAAGACACAAAAGGTCATTGCTAAAGAAGCTGGCTGTTCACAGAGCTCTGTGTCCAATGAAAGGAAGGAAAGGATGTGGTAAAAAAGTGTACAGCACCTCGGAGAGGATTCTGAAACTAAAACCACTGAGAAAACGGGGGGGGGGGGACATCCTCGAGTGGACTGCTGGAGTCACTACGCAGAGATCAGAGGTCTCAAGCCACTCTTGGACAAAAGACAGCATCAGAACCATTTCACCAGGGCTAAGGACTGGACTGTTGCTGAGTGGTCCAAACATACACTGTCTGGCCAAAACTAATTTGCCACCAGGATTTAACAAAGCAAATATTTATGAGGTTGCTGCAGTTAGTCAGGTCTAGGTTCAGCAACACTATATGCTCAAAGAATGAGGTGAGCTGACAACCTGAATATACTAAATAAGCAAGTTATTCCATCCATAGATTTTTTCTTCCTTGACGGCACGGGCATATTCCAAGATGACAATGCCAGGAATGATCGGGCTCAAATTGCGAAAGAGTGGTTCAGGGAGCATGAGACAACATTTTCACACATGGAGTCCAGACCTTAACTCCATTGAGAATCTTTTGGATGGGCTGGAGAAGGCTTTGCACAGCGGTCAGACTCTACCATCATCAATGCAATAACCCTAACCCAAGACACACAGAGGCAAAACTACCAGTACCTGTTTTAAGGACCATGGCAGTCCTTTCCTCAATTGGCCAGCAAACTCGCCTGACCTCAAGCCCATAGAAAATGTATGGGTTGTTAGCAAAAGGAAAAAGTGATACGCCAGATCCAAGAATGCAGAAGAGCTGAAGGCCACTGTCTGAGCAACATGGGCTCGCACAACAGCGAAGGAGTGCCACAGACTGATCGACTCCAAGCCACACCTAGTTGCTGCAGTAATTCAGGCAAAAGGAGACCAAGTACTGAGTGCTGTACATGTTCATACTTTTCAGTTGGCCAACATTTCTAAAACGGAATATCGTATTTTTGAAATGATATTTCTTTTTTTTTTAAATAAAGTAACACAATAACTACTTCCCCTGGTAGCTAATTACATTTATAAAGGAATAATGATCTTACTAATTCAATCATTCTTTTGCGAAAGTAGCTCGAAACTATGACTAATTACATTTGCATAGTCATTTGCCCAACACTGCTCATAAGTCAGACAAAAAGTTGCAGGCTGAATCACCACCACCCGTGGCATTTTTAGCATTGATTTTTTCAACGGCATCGGTTATGAAATTATTTCGTTGACAAAGCTTTTTTTCACGATAAAAACAAGACCTTGATGAGTTAAACGTGACTCTTTTATGACTAAAACATGTCGAGTTGTGTGTGAGTTTTTGGTTGACAAGACAAGTGGTCTATCTATGTGTGGTCTAGCAGATATTTATATATATTTTTTTTTTCTTCAATGTATTTATTTTGAGTGGTATTGGCCCAGGGCGCCGTTAACCAATTCCAACATCCCACGGCAAAAAGGTAACTATTTAAAAAAAAGAAGTTTGGGCGGATTGTCTTATTTTTTTTTTGCCTTTATTTGTCTGAAACAATTTTTGTTCTACAGTATTTGACACAAACCTGAATTTATTTTGATACATGTTTTGGAGTAATTCAAATACATGGGAAAAAAACAGTTATTTTTTAGCTCAAGATAAAATGAACGGAATAAAAACATGCAAACACTCAACTTAACAGGATAAATTCAGTGTCCAGGTTGCATTATCATGCTTGTGGTTTTATTGATGACTGGCAACATTTCAGTTGTTCACTACTTTATTTACCAACCTGATCTCCGCTCAAACAGTGTGGCCATCATCTTCATGTTATGTTGTGGTCATTTGTTATTATATAAAGGCATAAAGTCTTAATTCAACAGTTATAGTACAAAGATTTGACCCTTGGGTGAGCGTTTCAAAATCAACTGGGGAGACAGCAGACAGAGTATCAGCATCATAAGGCTGGACAAACTATGCGTTTATGCTCAATAAACAGCCACAGCACTAAAATACAAATATAACGCATTCAAAAGAGGCATTTAAAGACAAAGATGAAATGTAGTGATTGCCAGAACAAGAAGCTTTTATTACAAGTTCGAATTACCTCACAGCAAGCGCAATGAGGCACATTTATAGTACCACACATTTATAGTAACACTAGTCTTATTTATGTCTTAAATGGCTTGGGCACGCTGATTATTTCTATTGTATTGGGTATTACGAGTGTAAATGTGACTGAAGGGGTGTTATTTCATGTCTGGAGGGCTCTAGTAATGTTAAAAACTGTAGTTAGGAGGTCGTAAACAGGTTTTCTATGTTCTAAATACAAAAATATTCCATTCATGATTAAGGAATCCCACTTTGTGAAAATTCACCAATTACTTGCGATAAACGAGGCGTTACTGTAATTATGAAATTATGAAAAATTGCCAAAATTTTGCCTGAGTTTAGTCTGTTTGGACTGTACTGGGCCGCACGGTGGCTGAGTGGTTAGCACATTGGCCACACAGTCAGGAGATCTGGAAGACCTGGTTTCAAATCTCCGTTGGGCATCTCTGTGTAGAGTTTGCATGTTCTCCCCGTGCGTGCGTGGGTTTTCTCCGGTTCCCTGCGATTGACTGGCGACCAGTCCAGGGTGTACCCCGCCTCTCGCCCAAAGTCTGCTGGGATAGGCTCCAGCATCCCCGTGACCCTAATGAGGATAAGCGGCATAGAAAATGGATGGATGGATGGATGGACTGTACTGTATGGTTCTACGCAATTGACTACCCAAAATAAGTCCTTGCTTTTTTTTTTTTTTTACTGCTAAGAAACCCGTCATGGGGCCAAAGAATGTTGCAAGGTAAAAAACACTATTGATTTTGATCTCGCCAAGTTGTCCGCATCAACAATAACTTCCATTCATTTCAAATTATTTCACAAACTTGCATTATTCTTTATAAAATGTATTTTTGTTAGTATTTTGTGTGTCTGGAATGGATGCATTGCATTTACATTATGTCCTATGGGAAACATTTTCAAATGTTCTGTGTTTGAGTGAACCTTTTGGAACTAATTAATAAGAAAAACCAATGTACTACTGTATTTCTGTTTTATTGAGTTTGATTATCCTGGGGTTTACTACTTTTATAGTTGTACAGCAATTAACAATGTGAAAATGTTACTTAAAACATTACCGAGACATCGACAGTGAATAAAATAATTAATGTGCCAATTACTTTGGGGTCATGGAAAAACCACTTGGTCAACCAGTGTCATGGAGCAGACTTTGTCCAATATTAGACATTGAATTCCTATTTTGGGATTTTCTGGTTGTTTGCTAATAAGAGAGCCTGCGAATGCAGCGTCATTGTTTAAACAAATGTTATAATGGCCCCGACTTAAGCGTGACTATAGGGTAGTAAAGGATAAAAGACCCTGCATAAGGAGGCCCAGACTTCATTCAAGCTGACATAGTCTTATGGAACAAGTGTTGAATATGTATTTATAACTTAAGTGCTGAGCGGAAGGCTGTCTTCTAAAATGGTTCTGACTCAATTGGTCTCTCAGCGGAAACATTCAATAAAAAAGAGAAGAGGTGGAAAGAAAAAAACATGAAAATGTCGAATCCTATTCTGTAACCTGTCAGAGTGACACTCGCCAACTTCCACTATAGACAAGGTGGCAGTACAAACGCAGATAGACAGCGGGGAATAAAAGGGCCTTCTCATGGCAAACTTTCTGCAAATGTCAGCCTTTCAAGCTGTTGAGAAGACCTATTTCATATCTATTACAGCAGGCATTCTGTGTCCGATATTTCCGATTTCAGTCCTGCAAATCCTCTGCCAATCTTCTGCCCTTAAGAATCTCTGCCAGCCCTGATGCATTATTGCTCCTACCTCTTCTCTCCCCCCCTTTTTGATGTGACAGAACAAACCGCGACCTATTAGGATTAAGGCTTTGAAAAGATCTTTGAAGCCGTTCAAGGTTTCTTTAAACTGGGGAATGACAATATAAGCTCGGCGGCAGCAGATGCCAAATGGAGTGATTGCTAGTGCTCCTCTGGGAGGTCTGCTGTCACAAAATGTCCAGACGTACAAACACTCACAAATTTGCACGCACCTGTGCACGTGCAACAAGCAGCATCTACCCTTCGCCAAAATGCTAACGTTGCTTTTAACGGTGCACTCATTGACAATATTTGCAATGTTAAACATATTCCAAAAGTGTGTTTTCCATTCAAAATTATTGATGGACATTTCAGGCTGCACATTTTGGAGTGAGTTTCTCTTATGACACATTTGTGCAATAATGCTGTCTAAGCATCTTGATATGCCACAGAATTATGAACTATGAACACAGATTTTCAGACAGATCTTTTGTCTGCATAGACAAAGTTTTAGATGTAGAAGTTCAACTCCTGAAAAATGGGAGCAAAAACAAAAGTGGGTTTTGGGGAAGAACAATGATACTTTAGACAGAAGACACATATTAGGGTACCTGACGGCTGATTCGACCAAGTACCACTGATCACTGAGCATTCACATTGCCCACAAATTCTCAAATCTTTGGTGAAAAATATATTTCCCTGAAATTGTGTTTGTTCTGGGACCAAAAACCCCCCACGTCATTCACCGTGCTATGTGATAATACAGATAAACTGTACATCATGCATGTACCACAATTTAAAAAGACCGCATGACCGATGTGTTTGCGTCTATACATTCACTGATATTGTTTTTTCATCACGCATCGAGACCTCGCATTTTGTTTGGCGATGCGCTGCGGCTCCATCATTAGCATTCATTAGTCCTGATACATTTTATAATTTAACATGTGTTTAACAATTTAGGGCTTAAACCTTGATTGTGCATTTAGAATTTTGGTGGTCTTCCATTGCTAGTGAACAACGGCAATTGACGAGAGAGGGTTGTGGAGATGAATCTGTTCTAATGATTACAACTGTCGCAGTTTTAGTAGCACTTTACTAGCTTGGCTTCTTTAGCTTCTGTTTTTGTCTTTGTGGATGTTTTACAGTGGCGTTTGCTATAAGACTGCAGGGGAAGGGGATGTCAAAAAAGTGGTGAAATATGTACTGCTGTGTGTACATTTCATTGACTAAATATGCACTAAAATACTTCATTCTTTGTTTAGAATCAATTACTTATCACCAGGAAGTGACACTACTTCCTTCTCATTCCTCCCCACGACACTTTATTTTACACATTCGGACCCTGAGGGTCTACTGACTTCGATGGGAAAGCGTAGAGTTGATTGTTCCACTGCGCAAAATTGGACGGTAATTGGATAAATGCTGGGCTTTGACGCTCTGCATCTCTGGGAGTCTATGAGGCAGCGGGCAGGCCCAGACGCTGGGCTTCTGCATGATGATTGGAGGATCTGTCTGAGGCGGAATCCCTTTTTTATTGACATTGCAATGAGTGAATCAGCGATCTTGAAGTATAAAGTTCCACCTAAGCATTTTCTAAGTTTCGAATTCAATTGGTCTCAATTGATCCGGAGACTCGTCTACCAAGTCGTTAACAACGACAAGCGCTGTGTTTGGCGACTCTCTTCTGTCACTCTGTGGTTTCTTTCCCCTACAAGCAGCGGAAAAGACGCCTAGTAGGTATGACGGGGTCACAGGAAAGGAGCGGAGGGTAGAATTGACATCTAAAGAAACACATTTATGATGTTGCTTGGGAATGACCAGCAGCTGCCACTGGTGGTTTAAAAGTGCATTACAACAGGCAAGGGCAGCAGGGAGCCAAGGAGCAAAAACACAACCAGAAGGTGTCCTTACTGTTACTTTAAGTGTCTCTGTTTCCAGCGCACTTGCATCGGGAGCATCACCAGAAAGCCGGAATGTGAAGGACAGGCATAAACACGGAATAAAGTACGCTCACAGGAAAGAGAGCGCTGTCATCACCCACTTTTGTGCCGTAACGATGTCTGTGTCAGCGGAGTGCGTGCCAATGTTTCTCTAAAACACAATGGCGCGCTGGAGCGGTTTATCTGAGAATTAAATGAGTTCAAGGTTTCTCACTTTGCAGCATTACAATCCTCAAAAGATTTTTCATTCTATCTTTGTGCTACTTGTCACCACTGACATCTGATGATAGTGGAATGATGGAATTTGGCAGTGATGCAGAGGGGAGCAAATGAAGTAGAAATGGCATTGTGAGCGTATGTATGCGCTTTGCAGACGTGTCAGGGTGCAAATATCATTACTATGCACTGCCTGCAATCAAAAAAGAATTTAGCTTACTTTTATCTGTCATCAGTTTGAATATCGCTTATCACAGCTGCCTTGCCTCCCTGAGGTAGTAAAAGGACATAGGCGATATCAAATATTCAAAACGGGTGATACCTGGAGAGATTTATCACAGCAAATTGCACAGGTGATCCTATTTAGATATTCAGCGCCTGTTTTGCGCGGTGTCTGGGGTTTAACGCGCCCCGGTGTGAGATGTCACTGAGAGACAGTCACTACAGATAGCCGCCGTGGGGTGAAAACGAAGCCACAGGGCACTCAGGGTAAGGCATCTCATTACACAGGCAGAGAGACAAGTTCTCAGGGAGCTGCCACTATAGAGCACATATTGATCTGCCATGGCATCTTATCTTTAAGACTCTAGATTAAAATGCTCAACATTGGCTCTCCCTGGCACACTGAAAGCCTTTCTATAGTCACGAGTGGAGGAGCCCTAATCTCCCCATGAAGTAGCAGAAGCCTATCACCCAGAGAAACGTATGCTGCTTTGTATTGTGAATGGGACGAGCTTTTTTATCTTTTATGACAATTCATTTAAATCCAGCTTCTACATCTTTTTAGCCACCGTCATTTTTTGAAAGATGATTGCTTTGAACTTTTTCGGTTCGTTAATTTTGGGTGACCACATTTGGATCGACAATGATATATACTCAAATTAAACCTTTTTGATATGAAGACGACATATCATTTCATACATTTCAAGTTCGCCTACTCTGTGTGGATGAAAAAATACTATACCTATATCTAAGCTCAGTTTTTGTGTGTCCCATTTATCGTATGATGGAGGTTTCTTTGGAAATGTTTGCTAAAATTTCGATGGACACTTTTTTTGTTTTCTTACAGTATTGAGCGTAACACACTAGTCACTGTATTGTTCTGCAAAACTGACTACCAAGTCGGTGTATTTTTTATTGCATGTCAATTCTAAATAACACATTGTGGGGCCAAGTTGTGAGTCCCAGCATTTTGATAAATTTACTTTTTGTTAATACACTAGTTTTGTGTGTCTGGAATGGATGAATTGGATTTTTATTATTTCCTACGGGAGAAACTGCCTCGACTGTCATACGTTTTGGTTTTCGTCAAATTACGGAAACCGATGTTGCACTGTAAACAAAATACTACTTACAACCAAACATTCTAAAGGGGGAACATTTCAAAATGTTCAAAAACTGGCATGAAACTGATTCCAAAACCATTTTACTTGTTACGTTTTGGAATGTAGCCAATGTTTTTGGAAACAGTGTGCCATCTAAAGTCAGAACTTGGGAGAACTTGGGAATTTGAACCAATGTTGTGCGTTTTGTCACCAATTTTATGCGACTTCAACTCGGCGAGCCTCAGAGGATTAACTCTGCATATGTTTTGCTTTTTTTTTGGCTTTTTGGCAACGGTAATTGGGACCTCCCAGGGTTTACTTCACATGCAGCAGATGCTGCCAAGTCAATTTAATGGCCCAATGAAAAACTATGAAAACCAGGACATTTTCATCACTGTCTAAAACTGTAAGTCATTTGTTATTATGTGATTACTAACAGTAAGATTTAGTTTGTTGTATAGTTAGGGAACTGGTTCTTCAAGGCACTCCAGGGGTTGAAATACATATTTGATCTCCTTATAATTTTTAGTAAGCCTGTTTATGACTTTCTTCTCTGATTAGGGGGTACTTAGTTGAGAAAAATATTTTATAGGGGGTACTTCATTAAAGAAATTAGAACCACTGCTGAGTTTGTACTTTAGTGTACTCACATTACGCCATTTGTGCCATTTCCTGGCCTCCACTGACCTACACTCACACTGGGAATGCGTGCTTTAGCGCATTTGCTTTGTCCCATCCTATCTGTTCTTGTGTTATTGTAATTTCTTCGACTTTGTGGGTTATTTCCATACTTTTTTTAGACAAGAACACTGTGCCCCAGTGGGTTCTGGCATCTCCCAAACCACCAGATGCCAGGGAAGCAAGTCCAAAAAAGTGTTGCAACGCAATAAGCGCATGTTATGTAACATTATAAACTGAGCAATGCAAATGCAAATAAGAGTGCTACGTTACGGCAAAATCTGAATGCACATATTGACAAACTCAAGAGAAGCCTCTCTGAGCAACAGAAGGAGCCACAGCAAGATCTAAGGGCACGGTACGACAACCTCAAGGTGCTTCTTTGATATCTGGAACTGGTCAAAATACTCAGATGCGAAATGAAGGTATTACAGGATGATAGTGATGCTTTGTGCGCTGCTCATAAGGAAAATGAAAAATCAAAAATAATAGCGCAATTGAAGAATACAATTGATGAGATGGATCAGAATGTGCCAAGACAGACGAAAACAGAGGAGAACCAGATGAAAAGGATGTTGCAACAAATTGGCAAGTTTGCACTAAAAAAGGAGGTGGATGTAGATATCGGCACCATCGATACATTAATTCCACTGTATGGCAGAAACAATGCAACACTGGTCATTATTGTTAAGTTCACCAAAACAGAACGCAAGATAGCACTGGTGAAACAGGGAAAGAACCTGAAAGGTACAAACATTTACATAAATGATCATCTGACAAAAGGCAACACTGACATTGCTAAGAAAGCACACAACTGGAGGAAGCGGAAAGTTTCAAGGTATTTGGAGCACCGACTGCAAAATCTACATCAGGCTAAACAGTGACTCAGAGGAAGCCAGGGTGGATAAATTCTAAATATTGCATCACCATGACAACAAGGAAATTGGAGGACACAATCCACAAGAACAACGCATATGGAAAGATTACATTTATTAATATTCATAACATCACCGGCATGTTGCAAGAGACTGCCCAACAAGAGATGCTAGAATTGCCAAGCCATTTATCCACATTCAATGACACTTGGAATTGGAAACCTTTCGCTTCCCAGAACACTAGCAGAACAAAATCTTGTGGTCTAATTTTAAAAATAATGGCTTTTAATCCACAAACAATAACAGTAAAACGGATGTTATCAATTATTCACATCAACAGCATGTACGTAAAATACAACATCAGACAATATTTGAGTCAGTTCGAGGAACCCTTCAAGGTAATTGCAATCTCAGAAATCTGGATTTATTCTGAGAGGGGCATGGACTGGAAGGCTATGAAATGAACTGCATCTACAGGAATGACAAAAGTGGAGGAGGAGTAGCTGTGTATGTGGACAAACATCTAAACCACAACGTGGAACTAGTCCGTTGCAAATGACTTAAATCTGTAAGAAAAAAAACAAAGGAAAAATGTATCATCAAGTTGTTTATATAGATCACCGAAGTCAAGTTCAAAAGGATCAAAGCAACCTTCACATCAGGCAAAAAAAATATCCTTCAGTGTAGATCATTGGAATTTAAATAAGCAAAAAAATAATGGCTGAGTTCATAGATACAATGTACAGCATGATTCTAAAATCACCAGAACAAGAAGAATCGCAGGCCATAGTATCTTCACAAATGATTTTTATAACACAACTAGTGGTCTGCTAATTAATGATCATCAGTCTGCATCTTCCAGTGCGTTCCATACAATGAACACTATAAGACACTATAAGACAAACTAGGTCGCAGCTCAGCCTCATACCTGGAAGTGACGTTATCAAGGTGACACTGTCATGCTCCGCAGGGCAGGAAGTGTTACTTCGCAGAGCTTTTTCTCTGTCGCCTTTTGTTTGCCTTTTGCTGGCACAACTGTGAGTACCTGCACCTTAATTAAAGGCTTTTTATTTGCACACGGCTTTTGTCTCTGCATTCATTCAGCAGCTCCACTCATAATCAAAGCAGACGTCTCTCAGCTAAAGCAGAGTAAACAAATGCTTCTAGAGTTAGATCGTGAACTCGGTTGAGTATATTTAAAAAAAAAATCCAAATGGTAGTCATGCCAAAACGTGTTGCTGTTGGATGTTCACAGTATCCAAGCGATGCTGTGTTTGTTTGTTTGTTTTAGGTTTAAGACAAGAATGGACAAAGCAATAGCAGAGAACGAGAGACAAATTGACACCCACCTAGAGCCGTGCCAGCCTTCAACCGCCGCCCAAATCGCACAGCCCTGGACCCTTATGCTTGCCCCTACATGTTTTGGGTCTGCGGGGGGAGATCCCGTGTGGCTTCTTCAGGCTGGGCCCGACGGGTAAAGGTCCAACCACCAGGCACTCACCTGCGAGCCCCTCCCCCAGGCCTTGGTCCAGTGTGAGGACCCGGTCTCCCATGTCCGGGAGAGGTTTTGTGGGCTTGGAAAAGGCATTTGACCGCGTCTCTCGTGGTGTCCTGTGGGGGGATTAGTGGCGTGCTATTACGTGCCATTCGGTCCTTGTACAATCGAAGCAGAAGCCTGGCAGTAAGTCGAGCTTGTTTCCGGTGAACGTTGGCCTCCGCCAAAGCCGCCCTTTGTCACCGATTCTGTTCATAACCTTATAACTGAATTTCTGGGTGCATTCAGGGCGTCCAGTTTGGTGGCCTTAGGATCTCGTCTCTGCTATTTCCAGACAATGTGGTCCTGATGGTTTCATTAGGCTGTGACCTTCAGCGTTTACTGGAGCAGTTTGCAGCTGAGTGTGAAGCTTCTGGGACTCAGCACCTCCAAATCCAAAGCCATGGATCAAGTATTGAGAGGTCTTGTTCACGAGTGAGGGAAGGTTTGAGCGTGAGGGATTATGTCTCACAGCTAGCCTGGGAACGCCTTGGTGTCTTCCCGGTGGAACGTAGAACCTTCCTACAGAGACTGCTGCCCCCGCGACCCGGACCTGTATAAGCAGAAGAAAATAATGGAATGGAATTTCACTGATGACTGCTTCGATGGAACACCTATTACACAATAGCAATAAGGCTGCAAAGCATTATACATGTTGTATAAACATACTTTTGCAGCAATATGTTGACTCTGTGTGCGTGGGAGGGGGGTGAAATATACAATAAAAACGCTATAAAGACCCCTTTATGCTCATTAATAAGCTGTTTTTTAACAATAATTGAAAGATAAACAACTACAGAGGAATTTACACTTTCCATTCTGTGTTTTCAAGGTGGCCTTCATCTCCATGCCTTAAGGCTTAACTCCACCGACATGTTTGAGTAGCTCAATCATAGTACTTTGATGATGTTGCTTCTGGGAATAAGGCTGAACTGCAATAGTTAGTTCATAAAGGACAGGGCCATGGACCATAAATGCTATTTTTGTGTATAAGCCATGTTTTTATTACACGCATGGATGTAGTTGTGGACGAGCTGAAGCTTTGACTTTTGGATGATTTCGAGTCTTTGTATTGTATTTCTATTATAAAATGTGTCACTTATCATTAAGAACCAGCAATGAGAAATTGCATGATAGTCATTCGTGCAATTTGCATGTGCATGGACTCGAGCAGTGCCCTGGCCAACTGTGTCCAGTTGTGCCAAAGAAGGCAAAGTGTGCCATGTTTGGGCAAGGATCAGTGCACTCACGTTAGCCAACGTGAGAAATGGGCCATAGCATGGTGTGATTGAGCTAGTGTGAGTATGCCCTAATTTGTTGAGAGATGTTACCCCAACAAGCCGCACGGTGGATGAGTGGGTAACACATTGGCCTCACAGTCAGGAGGTTCAGGGTTCGAATCTCTGTTGGGCATCTCTGTGTGGAGTTTGCATGTTCTCCCAGTGCGTCCGTGGGTTTCCTCCCACGTTCCAAAAATGCATGTTAGGTTAATTGCCAACTCTAAATTGTCCATAGGTATGAGTGTGAATGGTTGTTTGTCTATTTGTGCCCTGTGATTGACTGGCGACCAGTCCAGGGTGTACCCCGCCTCTCGCCCAAAGTTAGCTGGGATAGGCTGACTTTGGGCTCCAAAGTCCAGGCTCCAGCATACCCGTGATCGGTATAGAAAATGAATGAATGATGTTACCCCAACACACAATTAGCAATGGTAGGGTCTCTAGGGTCAGAAAGTGGCCTGTACTCTCCAGAGAGGCATTCGGTTTTAATATTTGTGTGCTTGTCTGGTTTTACCCGCTAGCATCTCCTTTTTTTCTCCGTTGTTATATTCTCTTGTCATAGTCCAAATAACTGTCTGTTCTAACAATAGCTTTTTTCATCTGGATGGAAATGGCTGTGAATAACATCCTCTTGGCTCTCATCTAACGTCCTTATCAAATAAGGGTGTGACAACAGCGACAAAATGAAGGAGAAGGCAGAAAAGAGAAGGAGAAGGCAAAAGAAACATGAATCCCCTCTTTGACTGAACAAACATATTATTTATTTATTTATAGTATTTATTATTTCTAAGTTATTCTAGGGGTGCGTTTAGCCCCGATATGAACCGGGAAGCCTTGTATTCTGTATGCTATGATTTGAATTACTACATTTTAAAATTTACCACATACATTAGATGACTTTACACATAGTATTGAACTGGTATTGGCGATAGCAGCCTGAAATGTATCCAGTATCGAATCAGAAATTACATATATGATATTCCACAACACTGGAGCGCAACAGTCTTTACTTCCGCAAACACACGGAAAAGCAGGCGATGTCAGGCTTCCGCGCATGCACGACGGATTTGTTTGGTAATGTGAACAACCACATAAAAAGCCAAAAATCGGAATTGGGAATCCTACGCTGCAGTGGGAACGTAGCCCCAGAAAAGCTAGTCCAGGATGATAAAGAACAAGGCTTTGTGGGGTTGCTCCAAAAAAAGCTGTCAGCCAGGGTTCATTCGTCTTTGATGTTCATTGATGAGGAAACTGGTGGGCCTCAATAGAACATTGTTTCCTTTGAGTGGTGCCCATTGATTACCAGAAAGCCACGTTTGTTTTTAGTCTCTGGCGGGAGGAGCTCATTTTAGAAGGGTTAATGGTGCATTAAACTGGTTGAAAACACTGTGCTTTGGGAGCCATGCTTCCACGATTTGGCTTGGGGAAGCCTTCTTGTTCCTAAATGACCAAGACACAATGATAGAGTCCTGCTGGACATGCATGAATGGGCAGATTCTGGACCAGACTAAATGACTAGTGTGACTAATGACGATTCAGCAACGGCACCACCGTTGGTTGCCAGTGCACCTCCAAACATTGCTCAGCACCGGTGTTGGGAGTTACGGCGTTAAAAATACAGGTGTTATGAAAGCCATTGTGATGCTCCGGTAACTTAATAAATTACTTTTTCAAACGTTACAACGCTGTTACCGTTTCCGACGGTGAACTGCTGCATATTGTTACGCACTGATATCTATATCATCATGTCACCTGCCGTTGTCTATTACTGCTACAGGGGAAGCTAAAGAGCTAGTCAAAAATACTGCCCCCCTAAAAAGACTATGGATGGCCCTCAATGGCACACATCACTACAAAGTTAAATCCACTTTTTCACATATTGGAAGATATTTCAAAACTGTATGCAAAAATTAATCGTTCATTTCCCTGATAATTAATTACATTAATTAAGGAGTATTTCGGTGACAAATTCAACTTCTTTATTGGGAAAATAACAAGTAACTATAACTACAAAGTAATTTGCCAATCACTGCATTGGCTGAGATCAGATCAGAGCATGGTTGTAGAGTAACTGCATGTTTTAAAATTCATTCAAATTAAACAATAACAACAGTTTGTCTCACTTCATCATCAGTGGATTTACTTCTACATCGTAAAATATACTTGAAGCAGTTCCCTTACCTATTTCTAACTTGAAGACTAACCCACAAACATGACCACGTGTATAATGAAAACAAACACAATGTTTTTTGTCCCTTAAGGGCCACCGTACCTTCCATCGTGTCCTGTGGCAGCGACCCAAAACAAATCCGCTTTATTAGCTGCATGGTCGAGTGGAGAGATGCTTCCAAGATGGGGGTCTAAATGTTTTCCACGGAAGGCCACGTACTGAAAGATGTAAAATGCAACGGGCCATTTCAATATTTTCCACCTTTTGTAATAATAATATTAATAATAATATTGATCAAAATCTAGGGATGTCCAGTTATATTATATATGATACGGGTGAATTGCACCCTCTGGGTTAGGAGTGAGATCTTGCCCCAGGTGGGGAAGTTCAAGGATCTCGGGTTCTTGTTCACGAGTGAGGGAAGGTTGGAGCGTGAGGTCGACAGACGGATCGGCGCAGCGTCTGCAGTAATACGGTTGCTGTTCCGGACCATCGTGGTGAAAAGAGAGTTGAGCAGGAAGGCAAAGCTCTCGATTTACTGGTTGATCTATGTTCCCGCCCTCGACTATGGTCATGAGCTATGGGTCATGACCGAAAGAACAAGATTGCAGATACAAGTGGCGGAAATTAGTTTCCTCCGTAGGGTGGCTGGACTCACCCTAAGAGATAAGGTGAAGACATGGACCATCTGGGAGCTCAGAGTAGAGGTGCTGCTTGAGGTGGCTCGGGCATCTAGTCCGGATGCCTCCCGGATGCCTCCTTGGTGAGGTGTTCCGGGTATGCCAAGACGGGAGAAGGCCCCTGGAGGGATTATGTCTCACAGCTGGCCCTGTGGAGCTGGAAGAGGTGGCCGGGAAGTCTAAACCTCCTTACCGAGACTGCTGCCCCTGAGACTTGGACCAGGGTAAGCGGAGGAAAACGGAATAGTTTTTTGTCCAATAATGATGTCGACATGCAGCCACAGAATAATAAGCCATGGGAGACGTGCAATTATAATTTAACCGATTGTATTAGATCAGAGTTTCATACTTTGCACTTTGTTCTGATATGGATATTTCATTAATTCATTCATTTTCTATACCGCTTATCCTCTTTAGGGTTGCGGGTATGCTGGAGCCTATCCCAGCTGACTTTGGGCGGGAGGCGGGGTACACCCTGGACTGGTCGCCAGTCAATTGCAGGGCTACATCGATATTTGTGCGATATCAAAAATTCCGTCATAAGCATTATTTCATCGGATTCTTATTTGTGAATGCATTTCAAAGTCTTATTTGCGGTTGGTCGGTTGTTATGAATTACAGAAGGCCTGCTATTTGAGTTTACCAATGGTCATTCATTTTTTATGATTTTGTTGAGACAAAACGTTGAAATAAATATGGCACTTTTTCCATAACTTACGATGTATATTGCACATATTTAACAGAAAACGTGTTTATTTGTGGAAAGCATCCAGTAGCATCATAGTAGAAGAAGCCTAATCCTTATGCAGGATGAGGGAAGCACTGCTGGTATCGGTATTGGTTGATATCGGTATTGGTAGTAAAGTGCTGGACAATTTTGGTGAATTGATGTTTGTATGAAAGCCAAAATGGAACATCTCAAGTGAAAACCCTTTCCTGCCAGCTAAATGTGGACATACCACCCTGCCTTGGACATACTGATTCACAGCTTTGTGTTCATTCATACGTGTCCACCGGGCAGCACCGGGTCAATTAAGTGTCTTGCCCAAGGACACAACAACAGATCCTGGGATGGAGGAAACGGGGTTTGAATCACCACTCCTCTGGTTTCTGGACGACCTGCTCTACCTCAGGAGTCACCGACGCCTCCTCCATTTGTGTTGTACGTCACAAAGCAAACATTTTTTTGTATCGGTGGGATATTTTTTCATTTCAGCTCGTTCTTGTTGTCCACATTATTTGGAAAATGCACTCCAACTTCATCCATCCTAGGCACCCATTCTGACTTCTACTCCTATGTTTTCCTCCCTTAAGGTTTTGGGACCAGGGGCAAGCGCTCCCTGCTCCCCCCCCCCCGTCTCCCACGCTACGCCACTGTCATCATGTGTGCTTCCTACCAGCGCTTTCTTTGCCCTAAAATCCAGCATAGCCTCAGAAAGTGCTATTGTTCAGTTAATCATATCCTCTCCAAGAATTGCATGATGTGACAAGATAAGATAGGAGCTATTAATACTGTATCACCTCATCTCAAATTATGAAAATGTGTGGGGGAGGCCATGACGGAAGGAAATGGGAATCAGTAGTGCTTCCATTTTGTGTATCACCTTGAAAAGAAAACAGTAATGCTTCTTGTTATCTACCGCCAATCCTATCCGAATCAGGTTAATTTAGTGGCAAGGAATTCAAAACGTTTTGCTATCATCTCATCTGCTCGTGTCTTTGAGTGCTCTCTGTTTGTAAGCTGCTCAAATTAAATATCATGTCAGATAACACATCTTACTGATGCATGATCTTGGATAATACGAGCGCAGCCGTCAATTCAATTAAAGTCTAAATTGCAATAAGCGCACTCTACCAGGAGAATGGACATCCTTCCAATGTAGTCTGTTTGCTTGACCTGACATAACAGTCCTCAAAGGGTAGTCCAACATTTGGTTAATTACTCTTCTATTGTATGCTCAATAATGTGCATCGCAGCATATCATGAATATACTGCAGATTATTTTCCCCATTTCTTTATGTTGCCTCCCGTTTCATTAGTAAGAATACGTCTCCGTCAAGTGCTGGCCAATATTGTGACAAATCAAGGACTCTTGCCTTCTTTCATCACAGAGTTGCATCAAGGAGGCGCTGCCGCATCTTACCTTAACCAAGGGTCTGTTTACACCTTTTTAAAGTGCTGGAAGTAAAGCCTCTCGTAAAGTTCCCTTTCTTTTTCCCCCTCCTGATTGTTTTGCAGCTGGATTCCTAAACGATAGGCTCATAAAGTGCACGGCAGAATTTGTTTACGTCGCCATGCATAGCTTGGCTGCCTCTTTAAGTGTGAGGAGATAAGCAAGAGCAATCATATACTGCTATGGCTTGTGAATGGGAGAGGCGGTTTTTCACTCCTCATTTGTGGTTCAATTGCCAGAGTGTGTATTGCCTGCTTTTGCGGAAAGAAAATAGATGGCTTTGTCACTCGGTATGCATAACTGCTCATCTGTTTGTTGTACGCTGTCATCGGAAATGATAGCAATTCTATTGTCTCACGAGAAAGCTGCTGAATAGGCGTCCTCGTGGAGGCGATAGTCGGTCCATTCTTCAGACGTCATTCGCAAGTTGCACTCTGTAACATCTTGACATGTTTCGTGCAAATATCGCTAGAGACGCTGTCTTCTCCTATTCAGCAGCAAAAAACTCGACAAGTGCGGGCAATTATGAGCGGCTCGTTCAACATTAATGGCACGCCACCCGGGAACACCATCACTGAAAGACGCATATGGAATGCCCACCTGCATCGACATTGTTTGGCACTTGAAAGAGCATATATTTCGATCAATCCGCCTGTTTGGCGCAGAGGAGGTGTGTCTACCTTGTCGAGCACCAGAGAGAGAGAGAGAGAGAGAGAGGGAGGTAGACAGAGGAGGTTCTCCTTTTGTTCATTCCTCTCTCTCTAACTGGTAGTGTTTGACCACCAGCCAGGAGTGGGTAATTCCGGATCCCTGTGTGAGGTTGTTAGATCACTGAGGCCCAAGACAGCACCGTTCTTTGCAGACCCTTGACAGCAAATATGTGGTAATGATATTGTCTCCTGCTGGGTAATAACACACAATTCAGACTGCCACATACTGCAGGCGCTTGGGGGTGGGGGAAATAGAGAGCAGAGTGGGGGAAAAAAAAGAAATTACACTGAAGTACTGCAGGAAAATGACAAGAGAAATGTCTCCATCGTCAAGTTCTTCCTGCTGCAGGACTATGAAGTGGAAACAAATGTTTTATTCATGGGCGCACAGAAAAGAACGGCCACTTATGATAGGTATGAGCTGATTGGTGAATTTATATGTTTTTATCATTTTACCCGGACATACCTCAAAACTGGTTGTAAAATTTTGAATTTTACCCAAATTTTGGGGGAAGATGATGGTCTGCAAATCTCAAGAGATACTGCTTCAATGCACATCCAAACATGAACTCTATGTGTCATTTCTTTGGTATTTTAATGACACAGATGGATTACTAATGGTAGCAGCCAGCTGCTAAACAGTTAGTCACCAAAGTAGCCTCGTGGATGAGTAATTGAAACGAACAATGAATACAAGTGTTGATGGTCAACATTAAATAGCCGGTTGCTTTCTGCATTGTCTTGCACTTTTTATTACCAATACAGTCGTCGTGTGCAAAGATGGGGTTCAATTCCCTCCCTCGCCATATTGCCATTTTTGAGAAAATTCATACATTTATAAATTATTGCTTTTTTGTGGTAGACTGTGGGCTATTATTAGTCAAAACATCTTATTTTGTACTCTGGTACCTTGGCAGCAGTAATGACACAAAACGCTGAGACATTACCTTACATCACATTACCTCAACACTGCATGAAGTGTTGTGATGGAGTGAAAAAAAGTTCTCGTCCCATTCCATATGAAAATTGTACGTTTTTGGCTTCCTCTTAAGTTTAGAGGGAATCAATTCGAGGCTAAGTGGTTAGCACGCTGGTTAGTCCCTGCAGCATAAGAGACGCGCAATGTGGTGTAAATAATGAACAAAAGGAGTGTGAAGGTACCGGTGTTATTTCATGAATATAATAATGTTCAAAAACTGTATTCATAAACAGGTTTTCTATGCAGTAACTGCAAAAGTACTGCATTTATTACCATTGGATCCTACGTTGCGGAAATTCATTTATGGAAGTCGGGTGTGGAACCAGTTAATGAGGAAGAACCGTATCCGCTATTTTACAGCACTTCATTAGTGATATCAACTGATGCCGATAAAGCCAGCAACGCCCAAAGGAACATTGCGTAGTGAACATATTATGCTTCTTCTACTGGTTGCATTTCACAAGTAAAGACAATGTGTAAAAGAAGACAAATACTGCAAAAAAGTGGCAAAATATTGCGTAGGACTCCAAGGGATTCTTCCTGGGATGTGATATTTCTGTCATTTGGAAGTATTGAAGAAAGGTGTCCTACATGCCCCTCGCAGAACCAGCATTTTTTATCTTCCACAAGACAGGTTGGACATTGTTTTCTGTTTTGTGCTCTAATTCGGGTTTTGTGTTTCCAGTTTGCCATGAGGTGCAGCCCATGGAAAAGTTATTTAGGTGGAGCCACATTTTGCACAAAGGGCAAAACTTTACAGTGTTTGCAAATTGCACGTTTACCATCCAAAGGTGAAACTTGGAAATATTTACAGAAATATTGAGACATATTGCGCTTGTTGCTACGTGGAGCACGGCGCACTTTGTTAAGGTCCCGCTTTAGTTGAGTTTAGTTTATTGGTTATTTGACAGGGCCCATGTCAAATCTTGATTCTTTCACAGAAAAGATGATCTGCACCAGATTGAGCTACTGCTACTTTCCATGTGCAGTCCCTGAACATGTAAACACGTTAAAATACAATACATAATAAACACATCAAAACTAAATTATCTTCAACCTTAGCATCCTTAGCAATTCAACACTATGTTATTTCATTAAAAGGGATATAAATATAATAATAATACATAAAAATACATACATATATACATACACACACAAACATATCCACATATATACTTACACATATAGATACATACAGCAAATAAACACACAAATATATACATATGTACATACATTCACATATATATTTAGTAGTAAAATCACAATAATTTTAAAATAACTAATGCTGACACCGTTGATTTTGATTACTAAAATTATTTAAATCCACAGACAGTTTCAAACGGTTTGCAAACAAATTCCATTGTCTGATAGTTTAATATGATATGTGCAAATGCCGAGGATCTTTTCGGGTTGGCACTTGCGTACCAGTACCATTACCAGCAGCCAAAACCATACCATTATGATCAGATCTTCATGTTTTTGCCAGTATTAGCTGATAATATCGTCCGGGCAATATTAACGGACGTCACTTCTTTTTATCAGAGGATTTGCAGATTATTTGTTTTTTTTAGTGGTTGACTTCTTTTTACTTTTCATAATTAAGAACGTTTAAGGGTGAGATGCAACTTCTATTAGGCCACTTATGAATCAACCAAAAAGAATGTTTACAATATTTACTCTAAAGATGATTTAGTTTTACTGTATTTTGCAAAATATAGAGTATAGAGTAGAGTATTGATTTTTTCCTTTATTCATTTTTTGTCACCGTTACAATTTTGCAACATTCTTATGTCCTTTATATCCTAAATTGGTCTTAAATCATATTATCCTCTTTTCTTTTTTTTTTTTTACTCTTGTTTTACGATCAAGAATGTGCAAATGTGATTTGCTCATGTGGGCTTTAAGTTGGCTCTCTGTGACCTTCATGTGTAAATTGCCATGAGATGACTGCAGTTGTGATTTGGAATTACACAAATAAACTGAAATGGAATTGCCTTCAACCCCTTACAATTACAGAATTTGTTTTGGCTAAGATGCGTAAAAGAGTTATGCCCAAGCAAATGCGAGGCAGTCCTTGAACTAGCAGGGCTTGTGGCTCTATTGAAAGCTAAGAAGTAGATTTGTCCTCCCCGCCAAACAGACCGTGTGGTACTGACACTGAGGAATAGGACTTGAATGCACTGAAAAGGATTTTTTTTTTAGGTTGGCCTGTATTTTCCCCCCAGAAACGCCTGTCTTTTAAATAACTAGCTTGCTGGTATAGCCTGCAAAAGACAAAGGAGCCACATCTTATTTAATCCCATTAAAATTTGCCTTTAAAGCAGTTCAATGTACAACAGTGATTAGGGTTAGGAACAAATAAAAAATCATCTTTGGTTGTTGAGAACAATGACAGACAAATAAAAGAACTACAAAAGCAGGAGAGCGCCATACCCCCCCTCCCCCATAATGTGATTCACACCAAATAATAATTTCTTGGATCAGTCTTTGTAATTTTGTAGAACCTGTCCTGTATTTTTTCCATGCGCTTTCTGACCATTTCTTGTGGATTTATATGCTCAAATGCCGAAAAAGGTCTTATCTTTCAACATTAAAGCAAAAAAAAAAAAAAAACACCGGATCAAGACGCCGATCCAGATCACCCCCAAAATTTAATTCCATATTCCATTCCTGACAATTCCTAAAAATGTCATCCAAATTCTTTCAGAACATTTCAAGGTATTCTGAACACAAACTAAAAACGCTACCGCCTTGGTGGAGGTAATAAAGCATGTCTTCAAGTGACCAAAAGCCACTGCCGCCATACAAGACTGTGGATAATTAGTGTTTTGTGTCCTCAGTGTTTTCCTACCACGGAGACTCCGCATTGTTAACCAGACCACACTGGCAGCGTCAACCTTGACCTTTGTGTTGCTCCACTTGCTACTCAGCTTGTAACTGTCAACACCATCCATTACTGGCCAATCAGGGCTCGGGCTGGGAGCCAGTCCCCCTGCTGTACTGTGAAATTGTGGCATGTGATCCTTAATGTTGACAAGGCAATGACACAATGCATCAAGATTCGGGGGGTCCTCTGATCCAGTCTATTAGCCCCTTGCCAAGGCCCTGGCTAGTTGGACTTATTCCTGGGGATATGTTGGAATAATAGTGTTACGTCTGCATGCCCCCATAACACTCAGGCTAGACATTGACCGATCATATCAATAGTAGCAAAAAATATCAGTTAGAAGGACTCATTGCTCAAATTGCATACAGAACAGTGAAATGAAAATGAATCTAAAATATTTGCCGTTGCTTTAAACAACAATGGTTCCAAATGTTTGTTAAGCAAAGAACTATGCAGGCCTTTTTGGGTCCGTCTTGTATTTGTGTGACGTTGCAACGAGAAATAGCCAACTTCAACTTAACAAATCGCATCAGGAACAATTTGCCTACTTGGTGTTTGTTGGTGTTCTTTTTCTTTCATTGTCCGAATACTTTTCTGTGTACATTTTTAATTCATGCGTTGATGTTTGTATGCACAAATCTTTCATGTATTCTCCATTTCTCTTTCACACGCACATTCCTACCCACGGACAATTTAGAGTTGCCAGTTAACCTAACGTGCATGGGTTTTTTTGGAATGTGGGAGGAAGCCCACATGTCCCTCACCTCTTGCCTAAAAAGGTGTGCAACCGGCCCCTATTAAGAAGTTGTTTTTTAGCTTTGTTTGTGTGAATGCTGACGTCAGCTGGTGTTTACTGTCTAGTGGGTGTGCAGAATGTGTGGTTTTTTTTTTTTTTACTTTGAGGAAAGGTGTTGTATGTTCCTGAGTGTACCCTCCGCGCCTGTTATTGTGTGCAGTGCTCATGCAGTCAGGTAAGCTTCTCTAATTGCTGTGAGATGCATTAGCACTCAGCCGCCTCTCCCACTCTCTGCCCGTGCCTTTGTTTTTCCCCCTCAGTGGCAGTCTGCGGGCCAGAAGACAATCAGAGCAGAAGGGTCATTTTCTGCAAGAGCTCACCTCCCTCCTGCAAGCATCGTCCCTGACAGCCTCACGCTCGGCAGGAGCCCTAAATTAACACTTGACGTCGGCGAGGCTCAGCCCTGATGAGGCTGCAGAGAGACAAAATGTCAGAAAACAAACACTCCATCATTTTTGCTTCGTTTCCTCCGACACTGGAGAAACACACTCACCTGGAGGGCTGGAGGGGGACACTCAGCTTTATCTGTTGCTGTGGATCTGGTGCCTTTGGGCAAAGGCGAGTAATTGTGATGAATAAGGAGGGGTGTTGAGTAGAAACGGCTAATTGTGTAATTGCCATGACTGACTTCTGATTTAACCTCTTTTTGGGAAAGATACACAATTTCTTTTTAGCAACAGATCAAACAACAAGGACCAGGACCACGACCAACGTGGACAGAGAGTTGACAATATTGAGGATAACTTTGATGGGCTACCATTCCGATCCATTCTGGCTGATTTTTGGTTTGACTCTGTCCGTTCCAGTTTCAAACTGTGGCCCTCAAAAAAACTTTATTACCTCAACATTTATAATATGGCTTTCAAATTATTTAAATGTTTTATTTATGATAGAGCACACACATTTTCATAGTTAGCTTGTGATTAATTGCAAATATCGTGGTTGTTTTATTTCATTATCATCCAGCAGAACTCTGTGTTTTCCAGAATTCTCAATACAGTGAACAGTAGTCTACTGCATTGAAAAGGTATTCTCAAACATTTAAACACCCCCCATTAGAAGTAATCCAGCAATGATACCAAGAGTACAATATTGCCTGATCCTTGACACAAATAGGCCAATTTGTCTTTTTACGCTGTCAATCGAATAAAATATGTTCTTTGTCCATCATAATTAAATGCATTTAATCACAGGTGAAAGTATGTTTTTATAATCAGTAGGTTAATAATTTGATATGCAGCTATGATAACTACATCACATTTTATTTAAAGGGATATCAATATTAGAAATATGTGCTATTATTTTAAACTCAAAAATAATATACAGTTAAAGGCCCCCAAGTTTTGAATGTTTAATACGAGCAGCACTATTTGACGGTATTTCACTATTTGACTATACTGTATACCTTAGGGGCTGCACGGTGGCTGAGTGGTTAGCACATTGGCCACACAGTCAGGAGATCTGGAAGACCTGGGTTCAAATCTCCGTTGGGCATCTCTGTGTGGAGTTTGCATGTTCTCCCCGTGCGTGTGTGGGTTTTCTCCGGGTACTCCGCTTTCCTCCCACATTCCAAAAACATGCATGTTAGCTTCATTGGTGACTCTAAATTGTCCATCGGTATGAATGTGAGTGTGATTGGTTGTTTGTCTATATGTGCCCTGCGATTGTCTGGCGACCAGTCCAGGGTGTACCCCGCCTCTTGCCCAAAGTCTGCTGGGATAGGCTCCAGCTTATGAGGATAAGCGGCATAGAAAATGGATGGATGGATGTATACCTTTTTTCTTTCACCTCACATTTGGTCCCAAATGCTGATACTCCGCGGGAAAAGCATAAAGGTAAAATCTAAAATTATGGACTGCTAATGTGCATATTTGTGGTACACAACTTCTCTGAAAATCAAACTTCAGGTGGATGGTGGTTCTGTATTCTTTCAGTGCTTTAAATGTGATGTTTTTCCTGACATAGTTTTACACAAACGTGCTAAATAAGATAAATTAGATTTGCTATAACGTACATATGATGCTAGTGTCAATGGCATAGCTTTAGCTAGCGCCGCAAATAGCTCTCATTGGCTATGCCGGGAAACTAGCAGCTCCTAGCCTAATTTTAGCTAGCAGTTCAAAGTAAAACGAGAGACGACTCGTTAGTTGTGACTCTCGTATGCCAAATTACCAGTGTATAAATGCCAAAACAACACCTGCAGTGCTCCAGTAACTTCTCTTTTCTCCCAGAGGCAATGTACTTTGTGACAACTTGCTGAGGGAGCCATCTGCCAAGGCTTTGAAGCTAATCTTGCCGTTTGAAACTTCCGTTTCTTTGCCCGTTTCTGCTCAATATTTGTTCCCTCTTCTAGCGCCATCACAAAACTACCGCCGCTGCCGTTGCACGCGTTAATCGCACTTCTAAAAAATAAAAAATAGTGCAGTTAAAGGACACTTTTGTTAATTCTGCGTTACTAACGCGTTAACTTTGACAATCCTAATTTTTGTATTTTGTTCCTCCAAAATGCGTTTTTTTTTCCTCACACCAAACTGAGCGTTGCTATTAATTCATACATATGTGATAATAAAGAAAAATGCACACACAGATATGTGTGTTGCATATCTCCTGTCGTGAAATTCAAACATCTTGCTCTTTTTTCGGCTTTCGGCGCCGCAACCCTTGGCTGCTGGTCTGTGCTTGAGTAGGATTGGGCAGCTTTCACTAAACCAATAATAAGTCGTACGACGACAGTTTTGTATAACTGCTTCACATCTGTGTGGCATGGAGTCAGCCAACTTCTTTCAGCTTCTTTCAGCTGTTATTCCACCCCAAGATTCTGTAACAACATTCCACAATTTGTTAACATTACTAGGTTTTGCCTCAGAAACAGGACTTTTGATGTCATGCCACAAGTTCTCGATTAGATTAAGATTCGGGGATTGGGCTTGCCACTCCATAACTTTAACTGTGTTGGTTTGGAACCAATATTTTGCTTGGGTACTAGTGTGTTTAGGGTCATTGTCTTGTTGAAACAATCTTTTCAATGGCATGACCGCTTCAGTATAAGGGAAAATGTCCTCTTCAAGAGAAACATGCCCATATCATAATGCTTGCACCACCATGCTTCACTGTCTTCACGGTGGTTTGAATTCAGAGTTTGAGGGTTGTCTCACAAACTGTCTGTTACCCATGAACCCAAAAAGAACGATTTAACTCTCATCAGTCCACAAAATGTTCCTCCATTTCTCTTTAGGCCAGTTGATGTGTTCTTTGGCAATCTGTAACCTCTTCTGCACATGCCTTTTTTTAACAGAGGGACTTTGCGAGGCATTCTTTTAAATAGATTAGCTTCACACAGACATCTTCTGTCACAGTACTTAAAGGTCACTCCAGACTGTCTCTGATCATCCTGGAGCATTTTGGTTATTATTCCATCCATTTTGATAGTTGTCTTCCATTTTCTGCCACGTGTCTCTGGTTTTGCTCTCCATTTTAAGGCATTGTAGATCATTTTAGTTGAACAGTCCAAAAAAATGTTCCACCTCTTCAATCAACTTTTTAAACAAAGTACTTCTGAAAAATGTCTTGAACAACCCATTTTCCTCAGGTTAGTTTCATCCCTAAATAGGGGCCACCTGATGCACACCGTTTTTTTCACTGCTCACTGATTGAATGCCACGCAGCTATTTTTCTGAACACACCCCTTTCAACTAATTGCCCAATTACAGAGCCGTAAGAGCGTGCATATCATCAATGCTGGGTCTTGTTTGTTTTCTGAGCATCTACTGCCCCTACTGGTAACTTATTTGCCGTGTAGCAATAACAATATAATAGTAACAGTCAACATTTGTTGCACCTCTTCATAAGTATTCCACTCTACAATCAACCTTTTAATCAAAGTACGCCGTTCTTCTGAACAATGTCTTGAACGACCCATTTTCTGCAGGCTTTTAAAGATAAATGCATGTTCAATAAAAATATATCAATATCAGTGCTTAATCTGGTTAGTCCCATTGGACTGCTACTATTTTGAACACTACTGAATATAATACAGGAAAAACTCTAACTTTGTTTTCTTCATCTGGTAGGACTTTAAAACTAAACATGCCGTTCATGAGACCCATTTCTCTAGCCAAATCTGCCCAACTCAGGTTGTGTTTTTTTTAAAAATAGTGGGATTATTAACAAGTTATCTTTGGGAGGGGTACATTTCCAAGTAACATTTTATCTGGCAAAGAGGTGTAAACATAAATTAACTACGGAGGCTGTATCTATTATAATAATAATAGATACAGCATCAGCAATTCGCTTCTCATTGTGGCTGTAAACAACATTGTATAACATTGTTGTCTTGATTTTACCACGCATTACCAGCGGTTTGCAGGGATTGCAAATCGCCTGCAATGCACAAGTAAAACATGGAATCAAAACACTAAATCCTTACTGTCACGTTCCATGTGGCATGATTTACTTTGGTGTGCTACGTTACTTCCGGTGTACTAACAGGAAGTGTAGTAATGCCTGTGTAGTAATGCCTGCAAAGTTGGGTTCTGGGTGGAGCCACGAGCAGCTGCACCTAGTTTCCTGGGCAGTTAGTCAAGCACTATTTAGTCCTCACCTTCCGGAAAGTCCAATTTAGGGCCACGCGGTGAGCAAGTGGTTAACGTGATGGCCTCAAGGATCGAGGGTTTGAATCTCCGTTTAGGAATCTCTGTGTGGAGTTTGCCTGTTCCCCTTACCTCCTGAACTCCATGCTTCCGGGTACTTAGATTTCCTGCCACATCCTTAAAACAGGCACGTTAGGCTAACTGGAATCACTAATTTGTCCAAAGGTGCAAGTGTGAGCCTGGAGGATTGTTTGTCCATATGTTATGTCCATATGTGTCCTATGGTTGGCTGCCGACGCCTCGACTGTATACCCCACCTTGTGCCCGAAGTGGGATGGGTTAAGCTCCAATCAACCATGACCTTAAGGAGGACACGCAAAATAGAAAATGCTTAAAAATGTGCATCATCCAAATTGCTGTCAGTTTGACAGCAACTGACAACGTGTACATTGACACGAGAATCTTGTTTTATGCTTGTGCATGTACTTGGTGACTTGGTGTTTGTTAAAAGGTCATGTTTTTTTGGTCCAATGCTCTTCCTGCAGTTCAGAGATGCAATTTCCTTAGTTCACTACTAAAATGTAAATCCAAATGATTCTGTAACTCTTACATTAGGGTCGAAATACTAAATACTTGGGCTTTCAAAACACTTACAAATGATTAAAAACAGAAAACATTCATTCATACAGGACTCTTTTTTTTGTACACATCATAAACCCTTGCAATTATTCCTCAGCTGGTATAAGCATGACAGGAGGACTCAAATATGTAGTGTTTATGATACGATGTGAAGCCTACTTCACACACGATGCCCCCCAGCCAGTTTGGGAAGCACCAACCCCTGTTTTATTATTTGCCCTGTCGCGGCGCTGCGTGAAAGTTTATTTGTTTACAGGAGAGGGAGTGGAGGTTTGGTGATCTGAGCAAATTGCAGCAGAAAGTACTTCAGATGCGAATGACTGTAATTAGTGTGCTCTTAAATACGGAACGCTCTCCTAATGTTTTTGTTTATGCGGGGCAGCTGATCTGTGACTTGGCGCGGGGGCGTCCCACAGGCAGGTTAAAATCACTTGTCATGCCAGAGATCATCATTATGAGCTTCCAATTGTCAGCGGTGGGGAACAATCGACGCGGCACATGCAGGGCCAGCAGTAGGCCGTGGTGTAGGTTTGTGTATACTTTTCTTTCCCAGTGTGAATACTGGTAACAGGGGATACAAGTATAATGTGATTTAGCATAACTGAAACCTGTTTGCAGTTGGTGTTTTTGCGTGTATATTTAGCATGTTTGGAAGGCAGTTGCAAACCGGCATGTCAAATGTCCACGGTCATCGTGACGAGGAGGCGTAGAGTATGTGCAAAGACGGATAAAGGAGCATGCCCAAGTCAACGTATTTAAAAAGACGCCATACCGTCTATTCAGCGATGCCAATTTTGTGCCGCTGGAATGGATGATTTGGAGCATCAAGTCACAAAAAGGAACCATGGAAAACCTCCTTGCAACACTGCGCTTTCATGCGTCTGGTTCATTTCAGTGCACCATCGGAGTGCCAGCGTAATAACAAGCTGTCGAGATGTGCGTCTCATAATGCAATAATGTGGATTTCGTGCGGACTTCACCTGGCTATGCCCCCATTTAACTAATGGGTAACACCATATAAGTACATTTTTGACATGTTCACAATGTTAACACATTATTCATGCATTATCTTTAAGTTTTTTACTCTTTATTTGTACTCTAAAATGAAGTGAATCATCTTTCAATTGTTTGGGTAAGTGTTTTGCCTGTCTTTGTTGTGAAGCTCAGTTGCCATTACATATATTCACCAGAAGAGTGCGCCACTCACAAACAAATGTTCAATTGTTAATGTCCAGTTGTGTTCTCCGTAGCTATCATGTGATGAACTTTGTTGTTTTTATTTTGATAAATTCCATACAATTTTAAAGTATATTTGCAGTTAATTAAGATGATTTTTTTTTTTGTCTCTGCTACAAGGTTTGCTTTTTTCCTTTTTTACAACGTCATATGCAAATAATATGAAAATTCAATGATTGCATCATCTGGTGATTTCTAGGACATCCAATTGCTACTTTTTATGCTAAAATTTGGCAAAAGTGTTTGATTGTGGGTTTATTTGCATCCTCCGCCACAACGTCCAACTCCAGCCTCCCTCAAACGCTGGCAAAACCATTTGCACCAGTTAAAAATCGTGCTGGTCAACGTCCATGTAAATTGAGATACTGATTGAAATCAGTATTTCCCGTGTCGGCATCTCTGTGACATCTCATGAAACAACTGAGATGTTATCATGAATTAAAGTGGTGCAACTCATTTCAAATATGGCCATGAAACAATTAACTGTCACAGTGCAAACAAGAACGCTGTGAAACATAATTCATCAAACTGGCAGCCGAATTCAGGAGCAGGAAATGCCGCCCTAAAGAGTTCTTGAGAAAGATGGAGAGACCGGTGAAGAGGAGCCACGAATGGAGCAAAGAGGAAACAGGAAGTGGAATTGAACATTGAATGCAGGGTGCCATGGTAATCGGATGACAGTGTGACAAAGTTGTGCTTGTTAAAATGNCCCCCCCCCCCCCCGCCCCACACCCCCACCCCCGCCGTCCACCAACTCCATAGAGCATTGCAAACGCTAAGCTCCGGCATGTGAAGTGGCAACACTTGAGATGGTGAAAGTGACAACATCCTATCATAAGCTGGAGGGCTAGAGTGAAAGTCAGTGCAAACCCCCAACCAACTTCTTCTCTTCCTCCCATTCGTCACTCTCTGCGGGTCACCCGTCTCACCCGCCCTTACCTAGAAGGGTACACAACAACCCTGATACCCCACAATGCAAAATACTTCCATGTCAGACGGGGGTCTCTGCAACGACTCCCAAAGTAAAAAAGAGAAGCGGAAGTGGTCCGTGTCTCACTGTCCTGTCACTTTGAGTTATAGGTGGCTCCAAGCAGAACTGGAGGCATGTAATCCGTCCAAATCCAGCCTCTTCCGAGGAGTGTTAAACCAGGAATGTTCTGTGCGGGTCACTGGATTAGACAGAATTCATGGTGGTAGCTTGGCTTGAGAGGTGGAATTAGAGGAGCACGGAAAAGGGAGAGGAGTCGCAACTGGTTTTGTATTAAAATGAGCTAACCAGGTGGTCTCCCTACCCAAAATGGACACAGTGTGTCAAGTAATCTGAAAAGCCCCCGGGTGTTTGTCCCTCATCGGAGGCACAGCGAGGCGCTGAGAGAAAGAGGGAGAAGGGTGGGATGGAGGCTGGCCATTGAGGTCTCAGTAAAATGTCTGTCAGGCTTGGTTTACCACAATCACAGCAGTGATTAGCCCCCTTTTGATGACAGGTTTCGTTTTCTGTCCATTGGCAAGAAAGTGAGAACGGACAAGAGAGAAGGGGGGGGGTGCCTCGGGGAGTGGGGATACTTTACTTTGGGAGACTTTGGGGGTGGGCGTTTACACACTGCTGCAAGAAAAAGGGTGGGGTTAGGATGGGGTGGGGGGCGGGGGCATGTATTAATGTCGCGTACCGGGGAGCTCCTACGTAATTTCCCAGCGGGTCTTGGGGTCAGGTTTGTATTTAGTTAGTGGTAATGATCTCGTTAGGGATCTGAATGGACCACCGTCTAAGCCCATTGAGGGGAGCGAGTGTGCCTCCCCATCCCCCACCTCTCCCTGCCTTGTGTGGGCTTACACAGCCCGTGAACTGTGATTAATGGACTTCCAGGGCTTAATAACGTGCAAAACAGTATTAAACAAGGGAGGCCCCGGGACAATCGGAGAGGCTACCCAGGCGGAGAAGGAGGTGGCTGTAAACAGTGCCCGGCAACAATTGCAATGCATGGAATTAACAGAGACGGGCCACTCACAATGCTACAGCTGGCTAGTGGCAGGGAGCCAGGCCTGGGAGAAAGCGTCACTGATGCTTCCAGGTGGCCCAGAGCAGGCCTAGTCTTTTCAGTTGTGTAAGTGTTAAAAAACAGGAGGGGAGAAAGGCTACGTTTGTGATGGGGAGACAGTGAGAGGAAGCCATTGAGCAGAGACAAGAAAGAGATTAAAGAGCACAGAGAGTGATAAGCAGATAATGGGGGAGCACATTCAATGGAACAAGTAATCCTTGACATGCAAGCACAAATATGAAGCCTTTTTGTCTCTTGTCTCTAATTCGCGCCTGGATTTGCACTGCGGCGAAACTAGAATGGCGATTCACATAAATAAGTACACAGACAGATAAAACACACTCATCTGTCCAAGTGCATTTCAGCACCACCACCCCGCCCGCACCTTGGTTTCTTCTTTCCCACCCATGTGCCCTCTTGTGTGCAAACAGCATGGAGTCGTGATGTGTTCACACCACCCTGCGGGCTTTTATTTCTGTGCGGACGTGGAGCATCTTGGACACACACGCTATATAGAAAAGTTTAAAGTGCTGCACTGTTTGTCGTGAACGTGCATTTAGGAGTTTGCTAATGCCTGAGAGGACGGAGTTATGAAAAGTGGATTTGAAATGCTTTAAAGGCAATTTGTAAAAGTGAGTAATATACTGTATTTGTGACATTTTTCAATGGTTGAAATGTTGTTGTTTTCAAAATAGTGGCCTATAACTAAACAAAATTAAAATAAAGAAATGAAAGAATTATGATTATTATGATCTAAATCTGATCTGAAATGAAAGAATTGTGATATTGTGCGTGAATACATACTTGAAGCTAAGCTCTTGGAGTTGTTTGACAGTTGTCCTCTCCCGAGTGTTTGTCTTCTCTTGACTACGTCGTCTCCAAACGCGTGACACCGAGGTCATCCTAATCTTCTTTTCGTGCAGATTAGCGACGACCCCGCACAAAAGCTCACTCTGGCGAAGAAGTGCAATATGTCCAAAAATATTTGCCCAAACCCTTTACCTAATCACCAGCTGAGAGGTTACTGAGCACCAGAGCGAGACAAGACTTTGAACCCATTATAAAATAAACATATGCTAATTCAATGTCAATTAAAATCACATGTCTTAAATATTTTTCTTACTGTACGAGTGAAAAATATTTGTTTTATATGAAATTATCCATGAAGCTTTTATGCTGCCTTGTTATCTCTCTATCTGTGACTCTCCCGGGACAGCTGCCGGCGCTGCCACCGGGGCCCGCCCCAACCCAGCTCTACCCTCTCATGCTTGCGGGAGCAAAACGAGGCCGAGAGGGGATCCACCGCGGCGCTAAGCCTCTGGCTCCCGTGCTCCCTCCCCACCTCGTTGCGTCATGAATAATGGAGGAGAGAAATACATTTATCTTTTAATAGCCTCATACCCCCCCCGTTCAGTCTGGCACGTATAGCGCCACAGCACAGGGCTGAGGGATCTGAGGGCTCCACCCCAGCCGTGATTGTCTCTGCTCCTTTTGAAGTACGGTGCTTCTTAGTGTCCTAGAGATGGGTAATCAGGCTTGATTTGGCAAGGGTCGGGTCACCTTCTGAAGGGATGGGGGTGGGGGTGTCCCAAGTTCAACTTAGGAGGGTTGCTGCAGTCGGTGAAAGACGGACGAATTTCATCACGGCTGTGTTTGGAGTTGAAGTGTGGAAATGCGTGGACGATTGCAACTCTGTAAAAGAAGCTGATAACTTTGTGATGCTCACGAAACGGTAGCCGTGTTGTGTACATATCTGGCAAAAAGCGGAAGTTTCATTGGACTTCTGAAGAGGACTTCTTCAAAACCTCGTGAGGAGGTGCAACCCGTTCAATTTGAGGGCAAAAGGTGCATGAATCATATACGATTTTAAATGCTAAACTGCACGGACGTGTCTTTGTTAGTAGCCAATAAACAGAACACCTTGTTGGCAAGCTCGTGGGAAATGATTTTGATGCTATTTGGCTGAAACCTACATACTGCGAGGTAACAGAAACACATGGAAACCAATGGAATTGTCATTGGTTTTTAGTGCCAAACCAATAGAATCCTACAACAGGCAGCCCTGCTCAAAAGAGGTGTGCCATAACATTCCATAAAAATCACTTTGTCATTCGTGAATGGCATTGACGTTTTACAAACGTATTATTTCACAACAAGGGGCAAAGTGCATCCTTTCTTAAGTTAATATGGGCCGTGTATTTTTGTTTGCAAATACGGGACATTTTTGCAGCATCGGCGAGTATTTATGAAGGTTTTCTGTGCTGACGGAAACCAGGATTTTAACCTGCATTTGGTCTAATTTTTGATGTCAGGTCGCAGGCCGCAAAATGTGACTTGAGTTTGAGACCCCAGGTCTATGAGACAACCTTGTTTCAAGAGTTATATTCTAATTCTGAATACGCAGTAACTTATTACTCACATCTAGCCTCATAAAAGCAAATCTTTATCTCAATTTATGAATCTTTATGAAAGAGCGTCTGGCTTCATTCTTACCTTGTAATAAGAATGTTTAGATAAAGAACAAACTTAGACCTGATTTTTTTTACTTTAGCAGTCGTCTTCCCAAAAGCCACAAGAAAAATATTCAACTTATAATAATCCTAACCAAGAAAATGGCACCATTTTTTGTAGTTGCAAGAAGGGAAAGTTGTGTTATGGTTATGTAAATTGCTGTTTGCACGGTCACAGAAAAACTCCCACTGGCTCCAAAGGTACTAATGCATCATAATGTGTGAAATAACATCACCTGTCCCTGTTTGACTTGCTTCTTTATCTCGTTTTATCCTTTTTGCTCTGCATCCGCATGCGCGCAATCTGAGGAAAGAAGGCAAGTGCAGTTGGGTGCCTGAAATATGTAAAGCTGAGGCTCAAACTGCTCAGGACGCTGCACCTTCAGTGAAATAAGCACTGCAAGAACGGAAGCAAACGGCACTGGGATTCTATTGCACTGTGTTTTGAAATGAATTCAAATAATCATTCAAACATGAAATCCTTTTGATTTGCTTTAGGCTTGGGGAGCTGCAGGCGATGGGGCAAGATTTATATACTATGCACTGAGTGTGCTGTACTTTGTCATGTTTTCTACAACAAATAAATGTTGGATGTTGTGCGATGGAGCCTTCATTTAATAAAACCTCTTTGTCTCAGGCACTACACTGAAACGCGTACTAAATTTCAACAGTAAAGAAATAATGGACTGCAAACATAATAATAATGGATTGCATTTTAACTTGTGTTTTTTAGAAATTAATAATTTGTTACAGTGACAAACAATTTTTGTCACTGCCTACAACTACACATAAAACAACAGATAGAATTCATTTTAAGTTGTGTGATTTTGTTCATGTTTTCATTATCAATATATTGCATTAATCATGAATTATATATTATAGTTCATAATTTACGGATTTTTTCCTAAATCATCATTATTTTCAATTAGGAGGTAATTATTTTTATTTTTATAATAACTAACTGTCTTTGCTGAATAATTGGGGTGAATGATTGGGTTTTCTCTAAAGGCTCTTAGTGAGAAATGTAATGTAAACCGTCACACGACTACAAATAATTAAAACAAATAAGAATAAAAATGAAGTAATCTATTGAAATAAATGGAGAACCTATTTCTTTTCCCTTTTTTAAAATGAATTATTGTTACATTTGCCCTGGAGACAGTATATTTGTGACATGAACGTTTCAAGAATACTGCTGACTTGTGGTCAGAAAACCCTGAAAGAACCAAAAGACTCTCAGAAAGAAACACAGAAACTGACATCCCTTTATCAGCCAACAATAACAAGTTGAAGCACACACTTGCCCAACATGAACTGTCCTCCTCCCCCTCTGCTGGCACACACACACACACACACACACACCAAACCCCTCTTACCCACCATTCCCCAGCACCCAAAGACTTCAAGCAGCCCTGAGCTTGTGTCGCTTGCCCGTGTTGGGATGAGGCCTCGCTAGCCGTGGCCGCCAAGTCTGGGTCCCGGCCAGCATCTCTTCAGCTCCCTACTCTGCTCTGTGGAACACAGAGAAGCTGAAAGCACCGTTTATCATCACTTGTGTGGGCAGCATCACCACGGCAACGCTCTGGCTGGCAAATGCCACCGCTGTGAATACTAATGAGGCTCTTGGCAGGCCTGCGTTGGCGTCAGTGGGTCCGGGATTGTACTATATGTGTGTTTGCGTGTGCAGGAGCGAGGACTTGGCTCTGGGAGGGCTACAGTAGAGGTAAACAGTCCAAAGGAAATCAATTAAGTGTTTCCACAGCATTTGGCAAGGGCGCTAATCTTCGGCAGCACATTTTACAATATAGGAGAAATCTGCCTTTAATGCATCCTGCATGACAATAAACAAGCGGCGACAATAAACAGCCGAGCACAGCCAAGCTTGACTAAGTCCTCGAGGCTCTGAGAAAACACAAGTGATTGTTCCTGACAGTTCTTTGCCCCGCCCCCGTGGAAAATAAATCGTTTTTTAAGCTTTATATTATGCCAGAGCTTGTATACATAGTCAGAAATGGAGGTAGTGGTTAATGCATTGCCTGTACGGAATAAACACGAATGCATCCCATAGGGCTCCGGTGCTTACATTTTTGTTTGTCGTATTTTTGACAATTGCACATGGGAAACGTGGGCAAACTGATGTGCATCATAGCCAACATTTGCAGGCAAAACACAGGAGTTTCCCGGAGAAAACATCACGGTTGACAGATACGATGAGCATCTGGGCATTCCATTTCTTGGAAGAAGTGGGGCAAGGCATGAATTCCTTGGAGAGGAACGGGGGACCCACCATCACCCCTTATTGACAAGCGGCAACCAAGTTCAATTTCTCAAGTATCTTATATTTAATGAAAAGACAGGGCAGTTTGAATGGGGGCAGTGCAAAGCATAATAAGCTATAATATAGGCTCAACAAGAGACCGGACTGACACATTGTCAGTCGGTGACTAACAATCGTTGTGAGTCTGTGACAGCAAGTAGCAATACAGAGCGTTGTCGCCATCTATGGCCTTCACAGAGAACGCCACGCTGCATAAAAACGGCAAGCTTAAGACCTGCGACCCACTGGAAACGAGTCCCGACCCACCAGTCGAAAACGACGGCTCGACAGTATTTCCCTGTGATGTCTGTGATGCTAGTAAACAGTTCTGGAGGAACCCCACGTATCGATTCAATTCTTTCAGAGAGTAAAATTCCACCAAGGCTTCTAGGCCGACGCCGTAGGGGTTGATGCCGTGTGTGTGTTCTGACAACAAATCTGTTTGTGTGAGTGCAAAACGGGCGGTGTTTGGGCACGCAATGCTCGACCATCCTTACGGGGCGACTTATTAGTGCTAATTGGGAAGGACAGTTGAAACAAGCACAGAGAAGTGGCAGTCACACAAGCGTGACATGCGTATAGAGAAGTAAGAGGGGCAGGCAGTGCCGGGTGTTCCTCCCGGCTTTGCTGCGTTCCCCCCCCATCCCCTGGAGCCCGTCCTGGTTGTCCCTGGCCCCCCGCCTGGTCCTGCAAAGTGGCCACAGAGTGGGCTCTTTGTGTGAACACGGCCATTAGCAGTCAGTGGATTTCAGAAATGTGAGCGGGACAAGGCAGCGGACAGAGGCACAGACAGAAAGACGGCTGTCTCAGACACTTAGGAAGTCAACAGCTGACGGAAGGAAAGACACAAAGGAGGAGCTGCTGAAGCATGAGGAGCGTGATCTGCATAGAATCCAGACCTGCCTCCTTTCTCCTGTGCACTCTTAAGTCGTGGCCAGGCACACACATTGTGCGGAGAAATCCCTGACCTGTTATTGAAGTAGACACACATACACAGGACGGCATGCAGACGTAAAAATGCTCCATTAGTAGCTCCATTAGCTTGTGCAGAGGATGCACCGACACCACAGTAAGACAGGGAAGGCATTCCCATGCCCTGAACTCTCTTGTTAATGTTAAATCAAAGAGTCGTACATCAACATTAAGGCCTCTCTGTGCAAAAGCCTCCATACTACTACTTAGTGCTCTTTTTTTCCTGACAGATGCTAATTCCAATGATTATTTGGAGCCATAATAGCAGCAATTATATCTAATATGACATATAAGCACCAATTACCAACTGGTCATTATCTTAAGCATTTGGTGTGGAGAGTGTGAAGTAATAGGCAACAATTCCGCAACCCTTGCTCAGAAAAATGACTGCATAGCGCCTGAGTAATTAGCACAGCTTATTTGCCTTTCGCCCCGAATGAGGGCTGTCTATTCACTAACCTGCATTGCGGCGTATTGCTCGCAGATGCTTCTCTCTATGTCGCGGTCTTGCAAAGCAATGCAAGGATTTCCCAATCGGTTATATCAATAACCAGCTTATAGTAAGGAGCCTTTTCAATGTACATTTTCAGTGGCTAAATGTTTAGGCACGTGACAAATAAGCTGCACGCTCTCCCGGACACGGGACACACGGCATCCGATGTAAGAGCTGGGCCTTTACGCAAATAAAATACCGGTTCGCTTGACACTGAGAAAGACATTTAAAGAGAGAACATGTCGTGGAAGGTGAATTGCTGCATAATGCATCATAGTAGTGTTGTTTTGTGGCTCCAGGATGTAACCAGAACATAAATGCTGTGCTGATGCTGCACTGCTGAAGAAGGTCCGCAGGGATACACTCTTGGTCAAAATGTTAAGACCAGTTGATTTTACATTTTGCAATGTCGGCTCTTAAAATCAAATATAGAAGAAATGGGTGTGAGACGACAGTTGTTTTGAGTATGCAATTTATTGAACAATCATTAAACTGAACTAGGCTGTTCATCAGCTGATAAAATGTTTGACTGTATTTGAAAAAACCCTGAAATCCCCCTCAAATAGGGCGCTTCACGGAGAGCATCCACTGTCTGAAACCGGAATTGTCGTAAACTTCCCTTGCCATCCACCCCCAAATGTCCTGTTGAAAAAGCCAATCCTTGCCACATAGACGAAGGGGCTTCGGTCCATGAGGTCCTGCAACATCTCCATGTTGCCAACTGCTGTTTGACGCCCCCGAACAACATGAAGATCTATTGTTCCTTTGAAGAAAAAAGCACCCTGGATCATGATGGTGCCCCCTCCACTGTGCCGTGTGGAAAACATCTCAGTTGTTAATGTTGGAAGCCATTGGGACCGTCAATGTTCCATTTTTTCCTCATCAGAGAATAAAACAGTGTTCCACTTTTCAACGGGGCAATTTTGTGGCATTGAAGGAGACGAAGCGTTTGAATACATTACTCAGCTAGATAGTAGACTATCTCCGATATATAGTTAGATCTTTGCCATCAAGAGATCATGACAGTGTGAAGACCTGACAGAAAATGGCAATAAATTTACATTTTTGCCCGAATTTTGCATTTTAAAGCCTGTGGTGTTACATTTCTGATCAAAATTCAAATTCTCACAGATTTTCAACTGGTCCTAACATTTAGCTCAGGAGTGTATAGATGACAAATATTTCTTTTTTATATTCCTAAAATATTCATATCCCTGACCAATTTGATGATCTTTTGCATCATTCTGGAGCAACGTAAAATACATAAACATTACGTTAGTCTCTACTGAGAATGTGTAGGAATCAATTATGGGACTTATTGTCCAAATATACAAAATAATACTTTTTATTCTTTTAAGGGATGTCTTAACACAACTCTTGAATATATTTTGACACTTTGACACTCCAGTTGTCATATTCAATTTCACTTTAACTCAAAGTTTGGACACAGGGGTGAATTTTGGGCTACAACTATAAGAAAGTATACGTACATTTTTGTGGAAAACTTATTTCATACACTGTATCGGTTATCATACAAACCAGTGGAGTCCCAACAAAGCATACGCATACTGGTACTTCAGTCATCTGTGAAGAATGGATGGAGGTTCTTTTACGTTTGGGACACTACTCATCTTTACTATGTGTGTGTGTCAATATACTTGGGTGACTGAAATTGACTAACTGAATTTACATTATTTCTTTATTTCTAGCATATCCTTTTTTTTCTCATAAAAAAGGATTTTTTTCATGACAAAAACCGAGTTTGCACTACATTGTTAAATGGAAAGAGTTCATCAAACCTGCGTATTAAAATTCTAAGTAGGCAGTGTTTGGTTGTGCACGCATGCACTGGTAAATGATTTGAAATAAGCATGCACTTTTTAGCCTCACAAAGGCACACTGTGAAAAAAAACCAACATTTAATGATAAATTAAAGGATATCTAATGGTGATAGCGCTCTGTGTAAGTATGAGTGTGTGTGTGTTTATGGGTGTATGTGTGTGCTTTCTGGAAGCATGGCAAGCCCGGATCACAAGAGCTTTATCAAAGCACTGGGCCACCATTGGAAATGTCTTCTCTCAGCAGGAGGTTGTGGGATTGTCGTCGCATCCCAGCTCTCTTTGAATGTCAGCCTCACTAACAGGGCAGTGTGCCTACATGGAAGTGGCAACAACACAGCTCCAACTTTCAACTTTTAGTCTTTAATTCCACCTCCCCCACCCCCTTTTGCTCAGCATAGTGCCTCAAAGAAGATAACAGAACCGCAACACACATGCACGCCATCCTAGAGGCTGCACTGCGCGTGTAGGTGGACATACGCTGAGGTGAACACCGGGTCAGTGTGCATTATTTAAGCAGATGTGGTACCGTGGGATTTGAAGCTAAAGGTGACGTATGCAGAACTTGGGCAACATGCAGCCTGGACTAGCACAACAGCTGAGCACAACAGCTTTGCACATAAATCAAGCGCACCCCAACACGCTGGGCCTGCTTAATAGATGTTTAACTAAACCACCTCATTTGAAACAGTTTGACCCCAGCTCGCAAAGACACAATGTGAGAACTCCCCGAGGATTAGGCCCTGACCTCGCAGGGGCATGGAGGGAATGGGCCACACTGGCTATAAAGGAGGCAGCCATTGTGCCGTCCAGGCATGGGGGAGGACAGTGCGAGTGAGATACATGCCAGTGGGTGGAGATAGCCTTGTTATAACGACATCTTGATGGAGCATCTTTCCCACCCACTGGAGCAGCACCAGCTATGTATGTATTTTAATGAGGCTTTGTGTCAGCCCACATGCAGCCCCTCTGCTGACAGGGAACGTGTTAGCAACATGCTCAGCCTTTGTCACGGCACCCTATCACGGAATCGACTGTTCAACGAGATGAATTCTCCAGACTCTATGTGTGTGTCCCTCCATATGTGCAAGGATGTAAATAGCGGGTGACCTTTCACAGACATAGTTGGCATGGCTTGTGTAGCTGCTTAGGTGTTTTTAAAGAGCTCTGGGTGACTACAAAGACGCAGTAAAGCCTGAATAGGAAACAAATCCACACTTTTCAAGTGCAGCAATGAGGACACCTGAAATATCTGCCCTGACGATGAAATTGCCTTTTATATTTAAAAACAAAAATGTGACTGTTCATCACATTGGGAGGGGAGAATTGCATAGCAGGATGCAATTTAGATTTTTTTGTTCTTAGTTACAGAGCACGGTCATGTAAACTGCACGGCTAGAGCTTTTTCATTCTCTATTGTAGGCTTAAATAGAATGTTAATGAATGGGTGCAATAAATATTAAAATGCAGACCCACTTTTCGTAGTACCCTGCCAGAATGCTGTGGAATGTTGAGGAAGTATCTTCAGCATTCCATCTATTTGTAGTAGCATGCCTTTTCTTTCTCTTTAAACACCACACATTTCCCGGGGAGCACAATGGTTCATTTAGGGCGCACCCAGTGCACCCTCTGAATGGCCGCCGGAAGTGCTTCGTTTTCTTTGGAGGACAGCTGCACCGTCCTGTTTGTCTCTGCCTGCCTTTGGATTGGCCTGGCACCACTGAGAGGAGCACGAGCAGCCATTGTTTCAAACAGAGCCTGGCATGCCATCAGCTAGGAAAATTGGCTGTCCAAAGTCGACAAAGACAGCCAGATGCCGACATCCATAGACAGCCTTCAAACAAGACAAGCATCCATAGAGAAGCGCCAAGTCATTAAGAGACATTTAAAATAGCAACACAATAGTCATCACCCGTAATGGAACTCAGTCATTGATTTTCTTGTCAAGGGATATCACCACCATGCCAACATAGCTTCATCCCATCATCAGCGCATGGCGCACCTGTGGATGTGAATAAGCATCCACAGAAAAAGCAGCTTTTTTCAACACAATTACATCCAATTTATCTTTGTTTTATTCTTTTTTCTTCATTTTGTTGAAAATATCCTACATATCCTACACCCTGCACTTGAGCAGGTCAGTCCATGGTGTACCCGGGCTCTTGCCCAATGTCAGCTGGGATAGGCTCCAGCATACCTCGCGACCCTACTGAGGATAAGCGGCATAGAAAATGAATGGATGGATGTATAAACAGTATCCTACAATGCAGTTGCAGACATTGAGTCTGCACTTGCCGTGCGGCTGTAAGACCATGCTGGTGTGCATTTGATTTGATTTGTTGTTTATTTCAATATTGTAATACTATCCAGACCACTGACTTCATTTGCTAGCTGGGAACACTACAAAAAAAGCGCTGTTTCATCAGGCATGTATTTTAAGTGTGACATTGTGCACTGCATATGGTACAGACATGACAAATATTTGGGGCATGGCTTCTATTACAGCAGAGGCCACTATCTGAAGTTATACTGTAACGTATCTTTATTATCATATCGCATATATCAAATGGCTAATATTTCCTTTCGGTCTGGGGTTACGGCGCCACCTGTTACTTGAGAATGTGACTTCCAGCCTTGTTTTTTCTTTAGGTCATTGGCATGAGTGGAGATTTTTATTACACTAATGTGTTGAGTAAAACACATTTGTAATAAAAAATATGCAATAAGACTGTGTGTGGCAATACTGAGGTGTGCGGAACCAGGGACGGAATGGAAGGACACCACCGACACACAAAAGAAGCATTTCTACTGCTTGATGTTATTGCTTCTTCTCATTTACTAATGGGAGAATTAATGAGAATTAATGGTGTACAGTAATCACTGCAAAGTGTTGGTTATGCAAGGCGGAACCGACATTCTTCCTTCAATACGTCCAATTCCCAGGGCGAAGGCCATCAAACGGAAAATCACGTATCGCAATGTTTTACCAGCCGTTTTCTCTTGTGGAGTTCCTGAAGCCACGCCCAATTGCAAGTATTTCTCAGATGTTTGCTTACCCAACCCAATGTTGTTTTCAGCCACGCCGATAATCGAATTGCTGATGCTATATCCATTCGCATCACAACATACTGTATGTGTTAATTCCACGACAGGAGAAAAGCGATGTTACATGTTTTGGTATCAGTTGAGATCAAAATTGAGTGTTATCCTACTGTCAACAAATGAGACAGGTTAGATGAATAAATTCCCAATGCATTTGGAAACCCTAGAAGAACATAGTAAAGTAGCAAATCGTAGTAGTAGTAGTAAATCGGTGAAATTGTAAACGGCGCTCCTTCAGCACATCACACACACAACGCAGCATGAACAAAACATTTTATAGAGTGTGAAAGAATGTACAAAAGAAATTATTGCAGCATTTCACAACAATTGCAAATTGCATACTTCCTTACTTTGTGTTTATCGGGAAGGACGTTTATGGCAAGAGGTCCACTTTTGCTACCGGAGTTTGAAACTATTTTGGCGTTTTCCTGACAACAATTTGTGTTCACAAAACCAGAAGAATGTGCTGACATTGCTGGCATCAATTAAGACGGGCAAGAGCCACGAATTTGCCAAAATAAACAAATAATAAGCTCTGCGTCTTCTTTGTGATCACCAAACCACAAGAGAGCGCTGATATCTCTGGCTCAACTTGAACTGGAGAGAGGTACAAACTCACCGAAATAAAGAAAGAATAAGCACCAACATCCGTTGCAAGGAAAGCTAACTGTGGCTAACTGCCACACGATGGTTGCTGAGCAACAGCAACCATACTCGGGTTGACGTACCCCGGTGAGGCAACCCCTGGGAAGAACGCCACCATCAGAAGAGAGGTTCATAGATATGGAGTCACCCAGGATTCAGGACCACTGGGCCGACCTCTGGGGAGCACATTAAAAGCACAAAGAATCTGACCATGCATGCAAAATTACATGCAAATATGCTATAATGGTGAAAAACATGGCAACACTACACCAACAATAATATAGTAAACAATGAAAGGAACACTGAAGAACGTAAAATGAACTATATTGGAAGGAACACAGCAGAAGTACTAAAGAGGCTGTATAACCTGGAGCAATACATAGGAACCATAAAAGAGGAGGTTCAATACCTCAAGGAAGAAGTTAAACACCTCAGGGAGGAAAATAAGGTATTACAGGAAGATAATGCTGCTGTTAGCGCCGCTCTCAAAGAAGATAATGAAGCAAAAGAAAAAAATCATTGAGCAACTGAAGAACACAATTGATGACATGGACCAGAATGCATGAATGAGCGAGGTTTTCAGATTAAACCTACGTCGTATGCCAGGGAACAAGGAAGAAACAGATGAAATGGACGTCGCTTCAACGAAGCAACAAGTTGCCACCTTTCTGCTTTCAAAGGAAGCGGACGTAGACATCCACACCAGTACATCCATAGTATGATGCAATACTCCAAACAACACCATACCCGTCGTCAAGTTCAAGTTCACCAAAAGGAAATCCTAAACAGCACTACTGAAGCGGCATGAAGCTGAAAGGAATGAATGAGCAACGCTGAAATTGCCAAGAAAGCAGGTGACTTGAAGAAGCAAGAAAAAGATCCGAGGCACTTGGAGCGCCAAAAAATGCATCAAGTTGAGACTGATTGCTGTCAAAGTCATCAAGAACCTGGAGAAATACTAAAGATCCAGCAACAGGACAACATGGAAACATGGCAACATGGAAAAGGCACATTCTAAAACAGCACATTCTAAAATTATAATTAACCAAATAACAAATTTAAAAAAAGAAAACAAATAAAAACAATCAAAAAACAGTAAAAAAATGATAAATCAAGAATAGGTTTACAAGAATAAGGTCATTAAGAGAAAAAGGAAAACCAACAAAAAATCATTTTAGTATCATTTAGTTGTAATATTTAGTTGCAATATTGCAATATTACGGAAAAAATACACTTCTCCTTAATATTGGGATACAAGAACAAAAAAGGACAAAACTGTTGTAATTTTCCAAGCAATTTTCCAATAAATTCAGAATATTACGAGAAAAAAAGTCATATTATAACGAGAAAAAAGTTGCTTTTTTACGAGAATAAACTTCTAATATTAAAAGCAAAAATAATGTCATTTTATAAGCAAAGCGTTGAAATATTAAAGACATTTTTTAAGTTTTAATATTATGAAAAACAGACAAAACAAAATAGTTACAGTAATTTCTGTAAATTGGGCTGCCGAAAAAAGTTATTATCCGAAGAAAATCATAATATTTCAAAAAGCAAATTTACAAAGTTTATTTAAGAAAAATGTTTTTGGAATTTGGAAAACTCCCCCCAGGAAAAATGTTAAAAAAAAAGCAAATTCCAAAGTTCATACCAATAATACACTTCATCAAAGCTGAGATACATTTTGTTCTTAAATATTCATTCATTCATTCATTTTCTATACCGCTTATCCTCATTAGATGATGGAGCCTATTTTTACAAAATATCAATTTTACCAAATATCAAAATTTTTAATTTACAATTTTCAAAAAAGGAGACAAACATCAATTTATAAAATATTTACCAAAAAATTATGTCCTCATTTCCTCTTTTCCAAGCGGAAAAGCTATTCAACAACAGGCTGGACATATTTATAAACAAGAAAGAATTATTTAATTCATCCCAGTCACAGTTGTGCCCTTGGGCAAGACACTTCAACCACTTTGCCACCAGTGCAGCCCAGACTGTGGTATGAATGTGAATGAATGTTTGGTGGTGTTTGGAGAAGCTGCAGACACAAATTGGCTGCCACATTTCCATCAGAGCAGCTCTGACTCCAGATGGAATTTATCACCGCCACTCTGTGACTGCATAGTGAATGAATAATGGGGTCACTGTGAAGCGCTCGGGGTACCTTGAAAGGCGCTATATAAATTGTATTAATTATTATAATTGTTATTATCGCTATTATTAAATACAAATATATAACAAAACACGTGTAAAGGTGACTATAGGGATATTATTTTATGTCTAGCGTGCTCTAATAATGTTATAGGTCATAACGATATTTTACGCTGTAAATACAAAAATATTTGATTTCCAAATAAGGAATCCTACTTTACGGAAATTCACTTATCACAGCCCAGGTCTGGAAACAAATTACAGCGATAAATGAGGGATTACTGTATAAGGTTAACAAAATACGGGACAGCACTAAATCTACAATATTTAGCTATTATTTTAAAATTTTAAATGAGTAGCTCTTTGACAGCGTCAATCAAAACCAACCTGCATCTGATTCAACACTTTTGCATGTCCTTTCTGTGCATCTACTGTAAATCGCACAATTCAGCAGCAGAGCCCAGCACAGTAATTGCTCACCGTATCAAAAGAAGGAGCACAATTAATGTCACCACCCAAAATATTTTGACTTGAGCTCCACCTTGCATTTGGTGTGTAAAAGGAAAGAATGGCTTATCCTTGTTGAATTTGTCTGAAGGGTACCAATCTCAGAATTCATTCAGCCATGCAATTTCTCTTTCACTGCACTGAGTATCTCCGTACAAGGATGAGTGAGCCGTGGCCTCGTGCTAGCCTCCATCTCCCTTAAAGAGGAATGGGGAATAAACAACCCCCCCCCCCACACACACACACACACTTGCAGGTTTTCTTTGCCTCTACACCTAATCCATTTGAAGCAGCTATGCAAAGATGTACAAAAAAAAATCAGTGTCCTCTTTTCATACACCTTTCTGTCAAGTATTTCTTTTTCCTCCTCAAGTTCAGATGCAAACCAATGTCTGATGACACATCTGAGCTTCTCAAAATGACCCTGGGAGAAAAGAGAGGAAACAAATTTAAAGAAAAATGGAGATGGACGGTGTGATCCCCCCCCCCCATCCCATAGAGAGTTTAATTCAGGCTGGTATCAGCGATACTGATTTGATACCCATACTTTGTGCAAGTCCACCAAATATTTCTGGTCAATTTTAAAAAGTAGTGTATTTCAAGTCATAGCATTTCTAGATACATGACATCACGATTATTTATCTGGTACTTTATCCAGTAATTTATTTATCTATTTTAAATGGAAGTGTATTTAATTAGGGGTGTAATTAACAGTATACCCAAGCCAATAGAAAAAAACACAGTGGACAAAATCTAATAAAATATGAGAATGTGGTGTTTTAAACAAGAAATAAATAAAATAAGTACAACAATAAAATACATTTCTAACGATGAAGGAGCCGTACGGTGGTTGAGTGGGTAACATGTTGTCCTCACAGTCAGGAGATCAGGGTTCGAATGTCTGTTTGGAGTTTGCATGTTCTCCCTGTGCGTGCGTGGGTGTTCTCCGGGTACTCTAATTTCCTCCCACATTCCAAAAACATGCTTGTTAGCTTAATTGGCGACTCCATAGATCCTCCATTGGTATGCATGTGACTGTGAATGCTTGTTTGTCTGCCCTGCCATTGACTGGTGACCAGTCCAGGGTGTACCCCGCCTCCCGCCCAAAGTCGGCTGGGATAGGCTCCAGCATACCCGCGACTCTAATGAGGATAAGCGACATAGCAACTGGATGGATGATTGAGGACTAATACAGGGTTGGATTTAGTTAATTTAAAATAAATGACGATACTTATTCATTTAGTTACTTTCCACTCTATATATCGACCGAAGTATCAAAATATCGATATCTGGATTTGAGAATGGATTTTAGAGCGTAAAGATCTGGTACCGGATCAGTATCAATCCGCACATCCGTAGTGTTTGTGACTTATGGTGCCCGTGCATCCCATCACACAGCATGCTGAATGGTGCAGACGTCCACTGTGTGACTAAGCTTCACATTTCACAGACTGCACCAACAGGCACAGGCGGCCCTCCGCTGCACAAATAGATAAATGAGCGTATCAGCGGCCAACATCTGCAGATTATGATTACCATTTGGAAATTGCGTCCTTGAATGAGATTTGGATGTCGACCGTCGGTCTTTTATGAGCGTGACTCTTGTTCTGCGGAAGTGGAGGGTACAGCTTTGTCCTTAAATTGGCTGCAATTTAGAGTGAGAAAGAAATCCTCATCCCCCTCGTCCCCTCTGCCCGTTGTGATGTGCTGGCTGAACAAGAAAGGGGCGCCGTTAATTGTGCTGACTATGAATAGCAAAATTTGGTTAACCAGTTTCAAAGCAAATGTGCCCAATGGAACTTCTCCTCGCCTTCCTCCACTGTCTGTTCTTCTCTCTTCATCGAGATATTTTTTTTCTTCCCTCTCTAATTTTCAGCGCGGCTGCATTATCTTATGTATTCAGCTTTCAGCTCCTCTGCCTCTCCCGATGAGGCGAGGCTTAATTGGGCCCCGGCTTTAAAGTCTGTAGAGCTCTCCACTTGCTCATAGAAACACATTCAGGGGCTGCTCATTCACTTCGAGTATGTGTCAGATGTACAAATATTATTTACTTTTATACTGCAAATCAAAAGGCGCACACTCCCTGCCTTTTCCTGAGAACTCACCTCACTTCAGCTGTTTTTTATTTTTATTTTTTTATTTGGCTAACAAAGAACGTGCTGCTTTACAACAAAAGTATTATTTAAAAAGGGCCATTTCATTAGAGTGTTGCGTAGTGGTGTTGATAAGAAATATTAACAACGCTCTTTTAAATTGCATTAATTATTACACTGCTTTGCTGTAGTGTGGATATAAAGGAAACTAACCCTTTTAACTCGAGCGGGAACTAATTGCCATATTTTCTCAAATACAGTGGCCATCTCCCTGATAGACGCCGTATCGCAACTACTCGACAGACGCACCTGAAATAGTTGCTGACATAACATTACTGTTTGTAATTGCTTTGAAATCCTTTACAGGGAGAACGAACTAATTGATTCCATTAATTACGTGAACATTTTTATTGGACTTGAAGCACGCGTATCATGCTAAGCCTCACCTCCGTTATGACGGCAGACAGAGTCCCACAATTGGATGCTCTTTTACAACTTTATTCTGACCTGAACACAACAAAAGCGGTGCAATTCCAACACTATCCATGTATATCCTACTCACCATCGTGTGTATCTGTTCGTCCTGGGAACGATACTTCATTCTCCGGGCGCATTGTCGAACATTCCAAACTCCAAACATCAAAAAACATCTGTATTACGCATGCATGTGTTGTCTAAATAAACAGAAAGATGAAGAAAAAGCATTTAGGTGTGCTAAGAAATCCCCAAATTCCGCTCAAAACATTTGAAATAAATGGGGATTAATCGTGATTAATTCATGTGAACACTGGGATTAATCCAATTGAAATGTAATTATTCGACAGCCCTAAAAATACAAAACGTTAGCTAATATTATCATAAAAATGCATTCTCACTAATAAAGTCTTTACCTTTAAACAATGTCTGGTACTGTAGTAAAAAAATGCCCACTTTGAAGTCAGATAATCAAATTTAAACACTAAAAGCACTAAAAGCAAAAATATAACAATGCAAAATGAATAACGCTGAGTTTTAGGGATGTTGTTAAGTATCTTTTAATACAACAAAATGATCATTTTTGTGGTTGTAGCTTGCAGTGGTGCAGCACCGCACTGAAATATACTCAGATATGCTGTTTCTAATGTTGTGGTTGAATTTATAGTATCGCTCACTGGAAAGGCCAAAAGACCAGAAACCCCCCTCAGTACAATGCAAAGTCCAGAGAAACCAAGAACTGTTGTATTTGGTTCAACGTTGAAGTGTAGATAGCTGGCGCCGTTTGAGACAATTGGGTGTAAGGGAGAAGCTCACGCACACTTTCCTCCATTCCTCACAGCTAAACAATGTGAACAATTATCTGCACCATTAGAGTCTGAAGAAGGGAAAAGCAGCTGTTGGGAGCATGCTGAAGGAGAGAGGTGGGGAGACCGTCTTGGTGGCTCTTGTTCCACACTGAACCCCTGCGTTGTTATGTGGAGTGTGTCGGTGCGGCACACATTTCAGACAGGAGCTGATGAACTGCAGATGAACAATTTCACACTTGCCTTTGACTTCAGCTTTACATACAAACGCCTCCTCATTAGTTTTTGCTACTTGCCTGCATGGGTACCGAGCACGGGAATAAATGAGACCACTATCAGCAGCTGCCTTGATAAGCTGCCTTATCTCATTAGGTTCCACATCAAAGTTAATCAGAGATGGGAATAGTAATTGGGCGACTAGACAATGCAACAGATCATGGGGGTTTTGTAGTGTATGTCATCTCCAAAACATCAGCAGGCTGGGGCGGGAAGATAGGGTGCATCTGTTGTAGAGTGTGTGCGTGGCTGGGTGAGGTGCTGAGAGTGAGTGTGCATGATGAAGAGCTGGGGGGCCGAGGGAGACTGAGTGAGAAGGGGGGATGAGAGGGGAAAGGAGTAATGGCAGAGGCATAACAAGCAAGCTGCTCAGAATTAATGAGCTTACTCAATAAGAAAAGAAAAACCAATCAGTGTGTGTTGGGCAAATATAATTTGGGAATAATTGCTTGATTGCTTTTCTATAGTAGGCTGATTTGACCACACACAAGAACTGAGAATTAAGATGTCAAGACAAGAATTAATTTGGCAAGCGAGGGCACACAATGTGCCTCCCGCTCCCCACTCAGGCGGCTTGGGAGGCAGTGCAGCCGCGGGTTGGAGCGCACTAATGATGAAAACACCGTGCTAGATTGCGTATTCATTTCCCAGACTCTGTTTTACATAAAGACCCGGTGCCAATGCCACAGATGTTGGGATATAATACAAAAAATCAGTATGTATGCTAACACATATAATTGGCATTTTTGCATATTCCTCTTCATTGTTGACAGCGAGTTCCTGCTGATTGTTCAGTTTGTGTTCTCAATGATTTCAGTGTGCGCCCATAATTTTTTTTTAACAGTGCGAGCACGGTAATTGGTGGGTTTCGACACTTCCCGTCCCCAAACAGTGCTTATTTTTGAAGTCGTCGCTCCGCTCTCAATTGGCATTTCGTAAAGGCGTAGAGTGTGTCTTTCATTACTCGCTACCTGCTTTGAGAAATCAGCCTCAAACTCACTCACTCCCATTTGAGAGAGAAGCAATGAGGAAAGGTTTTTGTTCTTTAACAAAGTGCCAATGGTCAGGGTGAAACAGTCCGGAGGAATTGACAAGAATATGGCAGAGAAGCATAATAACAACCACCCAAGTTGCCCAGAACTACAGGCATTAAGACACATGCACATTTTAATAAAATCCTGCACAAGCAATACCTTCTGGGAATCACTAGCCAATGCGCAGCTAATGCGCTGGAGGGTTTCAAGTGCCTAGGAGCTGCAGGTATGTTGTCAGGACTATTTAGACCTGGTAGGGTCTCCCAGGACAAATGGTGCCTTGGTGACAGGCCAGACTACAGGACTGGTTCAGAAGCCCTTATAAAGAAGACCACTAGGAGATGCTGTATCTTTACCGGAAATGTTTTTTGTCTAATTTGTGGAATTTGACTAGCTCTTCACTCTTGCTGGGGTACTCGGGGGTGCATGTCAGTTTGCCCAACCAGTCCACGTGTGTTTTGGGATTTGGGATTATAATTCAACTCAAGAAGTACTCCATGAATACGGAGTCCGGGTCCTGCATTGGTTCCTGTACATCCGAGATTGGGTCACACTGCTGGCAGTAAGTTGGCCTCCACTAAGTGGGGGAAGGCTAGGGTATAAGACGGATCGGAGTAGGTGGTGAAGAAGCGTATTCTATTATATTTGTGATCAATCGGGCAGAAGGGCAAGATACGAGAGCTTCCTTACAGATCGGGTGAGAGGCTTGGTTATCTGTAACACATGCTTTACGTCAAGAAGATCCAGGAGAGGTGATTTGGGCAACTATTTTGGGTGCCTCTCGCACACTTCCTTGGTGAGGTGTTCCGGGAAAGCCAACCAGGAGGTTGGCCTGGGTTAGACCAAGCACATTCTTGGACTATGTCTCGTCACTGGTCTCGGTGTCCCCCCGGGGGAACTGGAGGAAGTGGCCAGAGACAGAGTCTGGGCATCCTTACTGAAACTGCTGCCTCCATGACCCGGATCTGGATAAGGGGCAGAAATTGGATGGATTCAAAGACAAGAGCTGTATTCACAAATATTCACATGACGCTGTCAGAGAGGAATTCATTTAAAAAGACCTATTATTAGTAAGCAGATGTGAATAATATGCGTCAGTGGCGGTTGCTCGAAGACTGCAAGGGAAACTCAGCTTCCCCTAAAATGTCCAAAGTGGTGAAATACGTCCTGTTGTGTGTACATTTCATATTCATTCATTCATTTTCTATGCCGCTTATCCTCATTCGCTTGGATGCCAGAGCCTGCCATACAGCCGGCTTTGGGCGAGAGGCGGGGTACACCCTAGACTGGTTTCCAGCCAATCGCAGAGCACATATAGACAAACAAACATTCACACTCACGTTCATACCTATGAAGCATTTAGAGTCGCCAATTAACCTGACATGCATGTTTTTGGGACGTGGGAGGAAACCGGAGTACCCGGAGAAAACCTACCCATGCACGGGGAGAGCATGCAAACTCCACAAAGAGATGCCCTACAGAGATTCGAACCCAGGTCTTCCAGATCTCCTGACTGTGTGGCCCTTTCATATTTAATTCACTGAATATGTGCTTCAATACCTTCACCAGGTTACACAACCGCTATTAATATAACATTGAAGTCGGATGGGATAAACTCCAGCTTACATGTGACGCTGAACAGGCAAGTGGGAGACAACAAATCAATATCACACTTTTAATGTTAGTATTTAATATTCCGTCTTCTTCTGAAAGCCGTCCAAAATGTTTGAAAATACCGGTCGCAGTTTAACACCTCTGAAAACTGCAACCAGACAATTAAACATCATTTTGAGATAATACCAGCTTGAGCATTTTGCTACAAATTGCTTTGTTTTTAGATGATATGATAGTTAGTGTGGGGCAGTGGTTCTCGGTTGTTTCCTGTCATGGCCCACGGCAGGACTGAAATGATTTTGGCCCCCCAATTTGAAATACTATTGAGGAAATGATCATATCTATTTATTTATCTGGACGGAACTTGAAACTGAAACCAGCAGAATGCAACCAAATGGAGGGGACTGAAGCATGCGAGCGTGATCAGGAGTCAAATTGCATGCTGAGTAGGACAAATTCATACATGTTGGCAGGTCGGCACTAATATAGGAAGTTCTCCCTGCCGGTCCCCCACTACATAAGAAGCACTGCTGTTTGTGCAGTCAGCTTTATTGACCGTGAAAACAACCCTCCACTAAATACTAAATATTTAGATGAAGGCACAGATTATTTTATGTCTTTGTCCTTTTCAGTGTTATAGTTATTTCACACCATTGACCCATTAGGTGACATACCGTACAGCTGAAGGAGCTGCAGAGAATGAAGCTTGCTTTGTGTGAAAGACATCATCTTCATGCACAGTCATCGTGCTTTTAATCTTGCAGCTCAGTCAATAATATTTAGCCCTGTTCAGCCTTGAAGTCTTCTCTGTGCTGCGTGCCATTGTAGTTACGGTCGTAATCATTACATTGTGCGGGTGTGCCTAATAATGTGGCAGGCACGCACACACACTTAGCACGGATGCTCCATTTCTGTTACTTGGGACCGTATATATCTATGGTGGAGGCGCACAAGGTTGGAACTTATTAATCAAGTGATCATGAAGCATGATGCAAGATGGAATCCAACATTAGTGCAGCATTTGGAATCGAATCAGCCAATCCGCCGCTCAATTTATATTTGAATAAGAAATATATCCCGACCTGACCACATGCATATGAATCGGCACATATATTTGCTCCCACATGGGTCTGGTACTTAGTTCCAATTAGGCTGAAAACACTGCTGCTGTGATGGAGGCTGCTCACACTGTCCCAGTTATCACCTCTCTGCAGGTTCCACGCAGCTAAGGCTATTCATTTTCAAATGTGTCTGTGTGCGTGTGTGGCGCTGGTGCGTGTGCATTGACATCATTTGAGCAGTGCGGTAAGTAAAGGGAATAAATAAGCAGGTAGAGGTCCTGTCATGATGATGTTATTGCCGCCTTGGGTTTGCCTGCGGCATTATGAGGACAGGCACACTGCGTATCCTTCACTGTCACATGCGCACACATGCCTTGACTCCAGGGATGCGGGGCACATGTTCTAAGTAAATTTACACTGATCCACAGTGTCCCTAATTGAGTCAGAGGCAATGTCTCTATTCCCACATCAAGGGATATGAAAATGATTATTTGTCATGGGATTAAACCCTAATTTTTACGTGGTACACATTAACCTATTAGGCTAGTTCATCTGCATTGCTAATGCCCCAGCGCCGACAGCTGTCACTGCCCTGGAAAAAAAAAAGAGATCATGCAATCCTCGAATGAGTGATCCCTGCGCCGATTAGTGGCAGTGAACTTCGCTGAGCCCAAGTGATAAGGCTGCAAAATTCCCAAGTTGCCAATAGCTCCCGAAAATTATCAGACTGTAGGCAAAAGAGAAATTGTGCCTTCCGGCTCAGGGGCTTCAATCCAGGGTTGGCCAAGATTGACATTATTTAAAGCTATGGAAATGGGCCCTGGCTATCTGGAGGATTGCTAAAATAAGAAATATTGCAGGAACATTTATGAATACGCTGACAGGAGAGGATGGAGTAAATATATATATATGTATGTGTGTGTGTATACTGTATATACAAGCAGTGCACATTCTCAAAAAGCAATTTTAGGGTAATTTCATGATTTTATTATCTAATTTAGGTAAACAAATAAATTGACCGATGTACGCAAGGAAAAGCCACGCGGCTGTAATATTCTTAAAGGACCACGGCGATCATTACGGAGACGCTAGCGTAAACCAGAATCAGCGTGTACTCAGTACGTATGGGGTATTGTTTTGCAGCATATGTGATGCCGCGGGAATGAACACAAACCCCCTCTAGCTAAATGTGGATGAAAGACGGTTAAGGATAGATTGTTGTTTGATTAAAGAAATCCAAATGATCTCCAAAGATCCAGTATATTCTCTGCAGTACTGTCCATATTGACCAAACACACGATGGGCTTTTTTTAGTATGCACGAGCACCAGTGCATTAGGAATGTGTCTATATTGCATACCTTAACACAAGTGTGCACAAAGACAAAGGCATTCGTGTGTAGCGGAGGACAATGCATGTGTGCGTGCGTGTATTTCTCTGTGAGTGCTTTATTGTCGCCTAGAAAATTGTGTGTTGAAGATGGAGTGTGACACCGGCCCTGAGTACCTATTCAAATGAACGCAAACATCAGTCAGGGGCAAACACCACCTCATGCTTCTAGCCTTGGTGCTGTAATGATCACACGCAGACACCTAAAAACACATGCACACACTTCAGCCGGGATGCACGCGGTGCTTTAATGACAAGTGGAATAATAATCCCGTGGCCCGTGTTTATTACGTTTTACTCCAGTAATTGCTGGTTTTCACGTGTGTAAGCTCTATGCAAATAAGGTAGATGCACGCGGGTGTACGCGTGACTCGCAGAGCTACGCGAATTCGCCACAGGACCCATCAAGGCGCCTAATGGATACAACTTCTCTGTATGCGGTTGGGAAGCAATACCACCTCGCGTTATTACAACACATCCCATTCTATTCTTACCACTGTCTAAGCACGTACGGGTGTGGGGCACGGTCGGCCATATGTGCATTATTGCAGCGTTTTGGTTATTTTGTTTTGATAGTCGTGATGAGCCATGGACTAATCATCAAACGTATCCTTAAGCTTTAGAGTTGAGGTTCATGCTGGTGCGTGAGCGAGTGGTAAGTTTCGCCAGCGAAGCAATGGCCGTATGTGGGAAGTTGTGGACCACAAAGGCTAATCAATGTCGGGTTGAAGCAAAGAATCCCCTGGCCCACCCTATTTGACTTCGCTGCTCCGTTTGCGCTTGCACTGATCCTGGGGTCTTTGTGTACATTGTAATGAGTGCTGACATAATCCTGCGGATTTTCCTAGAGGCCAAACCTTTGCCACCCCCATCGGGGCTAGGGTTTGTGCTTCGATCAGGAGGGATGCCCGAAGGGAAGGAAGACAGAACCACAATGCCCCACGACCCCCATGAGATACTTACATTTGGGATGGTTTGAAGCTCTCTGTGATTGAGGTAGTAACCCATTTTAATCCTATTAACACAAGCCAACAAAAGCTAAACCTGCTGCGGGACAGGCAGGGCTGGGGCACCAAGGCTGGGCTCAGGATAGACACTGGGGGCCGGGACAAAGGGGAGATAACGTGCAAAAATAGCGGCGAAAACGGAAAAGGGAGATGGCGAATTGAAAAGCTTGCCCTTAAGGCTACTTTTTTTCCTTACAAAAAAGACGGGATCCCAGAAAAAAGGGGTAAGAACAACACAAAGGCAGGACAGAACATGCGGAACAAAAAGCCTCTTTGTGTATCGCCCTCAAAGAAGTGAACCACCGATAGCCACTGTCAAACGTACACAAGGTGAACTCATTCAGCAAACACCCATCCTGCAACGAGAAGGATATGCTGTTGACAGAGCAGGGTAATAAATGTACAGAAAAGCGCGGCACAGGAAGTCAGACCGCTGCTTTGTGGGTGTTGGCACCTCGAGGTTGAGGAACAAAAACCGGGGAGACGCTCAATGCACTTTTGTGTTGGGGCTCATCACAGAGCAGAGGGGCCAAGTATGCTGGTGGTCCCTGCCACAGCCCCTTCAGAGAGGGAAGAGTTTTACACGTCTAGCGAGGCAGCTTAAATCTCCCCTTTGTAAGAAACATGAGGGGAGTGACAGGCCCCATACAGACAGCAAGTGTTCTTTAGCCAAACAGGCCAGGATATGACTCTTTAAGGGCCAAGGGGTGAATGAACAATAACTTGCGTGAAGAATGAAACCCAGTGTTAGAAACACAGACACCACAATTCCACTCCAAGGGATTGTTTACACCAGACACAAAACTCTGTTTTTTGTTTCCATGACAACAGCAAGTTTTGGATGTGGACTTGTTTAGCGCTGAAAACCAATCTTTTTAATACACTGAAAAACCTTTGTGTTTTCTTCTTCAGGAAAAGTTATTTTCTCTTATACTTTGTTGTAAACGTCTCATAATTCCCTGGTGAGCTGACATCACATTACAACATCACCTTAAAGACGTCACACAGGCTGGTAGGTTGGTGTGCAGTATTACTGGCAAAATGGGCCTCAATCCTACGTTTGCTCGTACACAAACTCTTAAACTGCATTTTTGTCAATAACCATGCGTGGACTTGGCTTAGATATGAAACGCGTTAAATTGTTTATCTCACAAAAATGCAAATTAGTTTGCTAAAGCGCTAAACCGGATAGGCCCCGGGAATCCGTGGGTGTCTCAACTACTTTAAGGGATAAAAAACTACCTGGCAAAGACGCTATTTGTAAAGGAGGTACCAGCAAAAATAAAAAATGCAAATATTCTGATAAAAAGTTCAGATGCCAAATTTGGCTCGGGTGTAAAGTCAGAGTATGTGTATTTTGCATATGCAAAACAATCGTTCTCGACAATGTGTGCATTTTTTAACGCCAGACAAGTCAAATTCTAAGCTTGCAGGGTCAAAAGCACATTTGTCTGGGACTATGTTCACACTGTAGGTCAATTCTGATTTCTTTTTTCATAAATGACCTGTATCCAATTCTTTCATGTCAGTGTGAACAGCACAATCCCGATTTTCTCAAAAGCGACTCAGTTCTCATTTGTATGCGGATATAAACGGGGTACGTATGGGATGCGACTGCAGTATGAACGCTCCGGTGGCATATATCCGACATGTACGGCATGGAACTCAGGGAAAAGTGTGGTACTCATGGATGCAGACAAAACTTCTTCCCCATCTGAAAAGGATTTTTGTAAGGTGTAGCAGCTTTCCACCCACGCGCTCCTTGGAACACACAAGTTGTCTGCAAACTTCCCTACCAAAATGTTTTAAATCTTTCTTCATCGTCTTCTACACGAAATCATTTGGTTGAGAAAATGATGACTCCCGTTGCACGAAATCCTTGAAATTGCCTCAAACGCTTTAAGGAGCGCATGCTGGGAATGTGCAGATTGATACCGAAATGTCGATATCTCCGATACCAGCTCTTCATTCTTTAAAGTCCATTCTGAAATCAAAATAGTGATACTTTGGATACTTCAGGTATATCATTTTGTCCTTTGTTTTTTCTGATGTTTTATATTAGCCCGGCTATATTAATTGTACCCCACTACCTCAATATACATCACCATTTAATATAAATCAATAAATGAATATGATGACTATGGAATACTGTACGTTTTCATATTTACTAGACATAATTGCACATATGTTGAATCGGCATCCCCGATACCAGCCTGAATTTGACCTAGTATCAAATCAAAAAGGTCATCAATGGTGCACATCACTGGAGCGCACACAGAACACACGGAAACACGAGGGATGTCGTACTTGTCACTTTGCGGACGCTTTGCATTCACAAAACAAGTCGCATTAGTTGTTATGTGAACGGCCGCACAAAAAATCGAATATTAAACCCAAAAAATTGAATTGGGAATCATATCCTGCAAGCCTTCAGTGCACTCTTTCTTCACGACGTACCAATACCAACTAAGTGCCTGCTATGCATATCGCTACACTTTTGTATTTACATTTCCCATTTTTACTGGGTCTTTGTGGTGTCAATGTACCCAGGGTGTCACCTCCCAGCCCCCCCATAACGTGCTTAGGATTCCTTTCCGGTTTCATCTCCACGTCTTCATCTCACTCGTCATCACCATATCAATTTGTCATAATAATGTCTGGATCAGGCAGCAAAAGCTATACATGTGATTATAATTGTCAGTGTGTGGTCGAAGTGATGAGATGTGATATGTCATTACAGCAGTGCAGGCTAGTCTTTGACATGGGTCATTAGAGACAGGAGTCTTAACCAGAGATGCGAGAGGCCGTGAACTAAAACTCCAAGGGGAATAGCAGGCACCCCGTTCAACATTATTATTTCGACACAGCATAGTATAAAGACCCGGCTCCTTTGCCCCGGTCCCTGTAGAGAATCTCCAGTAAGGTCTAGGAAGTCTGTATAATCAGTGAAGTGAGACACTGGATTGGCTGCCCGGCTTTGACAGACAGTCATCTCCTGTGAACCTCCTGTGAGGTCTGCCCTTCTCTCTTCCCAGGGCGAGCCCCTTAAGAATCCTGAGATCCTACTCTGAGACGGGCCACGCTCGCACTAGCCTTGTATACATTTATGTATGGGTCTGACCTTTCCTATAATGAGTTCATATCATAACCACTGACCTTAAACAAATTCACAAATGTGCTCCGCTGCTCCACGCAAGAAAAAAAAAGTGTGAGAAAACAAGTAGGGGGTGGGAGAAAACCAGAGACCGCATCGCTGAGCGTGACTAATATTGCTCTTGTGTTCACGCCTGTAAAAGAACTTTTCACAGGCACATTAGCTGGGGGGTAATTAGGTAAGAGCTCATCTCTGCTCTGGTGTGATGACGAAAGGGGTGATGCTCGCCTTTACTTCTGTAGCTGACAGTGCAGTAAAGGACGAGCGTCATACAAATGTTTGTAAGGACGATGTTGCATTTTTACACATTGTAATAATAAAGGTACAGTCACTTGCATATTTTTTAGTCTTTATTCCAATTTATTTCAGAATCGGAGCTAAAAAGACAATGCATATAGGGATGATGCAATCGCAATGTAACGTGCAGCAAAAGCATCCAATGGGTTCTGGTTCTGGTTTAAATCCCCCCATCATCATATATGCTTATATCCAATAATAATAATAATGTAATAGGATGACGCTCACAAGCTGTTTCAGAAACAAAGCATGAGCACGTCTGAGTGAACACGCGGACAACCCACTGGTGTGCGCCATGTTCACAATGGAAAAAGACCACCCCACCAGCTAAGATTTCAAATCCCACCATGCCAAGTGGGCTTGGAGGAATTGTTCGTCAACAGGGCATGTGTTCTCGGGGCTACAGGTATGTGATAAGCACTTATCTGTTTGAATGAATGTAGCACACGCCCACATTCAGAAGCTTCCTTCCACCACAGTGCATTAGTGCACGTGTATACACAATCACAGACAAACACACACAGAAATGCAGCACAACTGTTTGCATCCCAGAAATAACATCTTCATACAAAGGAAAGAAAGGCAGCAAAATAAGTAACCGCCCGCCGTGCTGGCGCCCGCTCATCCTTCTCATAATTAGCTCTCTTGTGCCGTTGTGTGACGCACACAAAACAAGTGCTTCATGGGAGGAGGTATTTATCAACATTTCCATTTACTGCGTACAAAAAGGACATAAGCAGCACATTCTCCTCAGTTCACGGACAAACTCCTTTTCATTCAGCATGCAAGTGAGCGTGTTTTCAGCGCACGCGCGGCGAGACAAGCGTATCACGAATAGTGCCGGGCAGGCAGATAGGGGCTCATAACAAGAGATCATCAGTAATTTTCAAAAGTACTGAGTTCGGCATTCAGCGGGTCAGAAAGTGTACTTGACAGGAAATATGCATACTGAGTGGATCCTACTCCCTTGCTTTTCATTTGCATTGTGTATTGATTTTTGTGGTCCCATTTATTACAATTTTATGTGTGGGTCTACAGCGGCTTTTAGGTGTCACTGGAGTGGACTGGTTTCACTGGCGGCTTAATGATAATTGCCGCTAGTGAAGGCAAGCTTGGGCGGATTTCATCGCAGGGCCCTCTCGCCCGACTGCACTTCTATTCTTGTATTCCTTCGTCATTTTATATGCACACAAACATACATACAGTATTTACACACATAATCACAATAGAAATATGGATTTATCAAAATAGCTGAGGGCAAGGTAATCGGCCCTGGGTGATACCCATGGACTAATGGTTTGTCCACACGTAGCAGTTTAAAAACGCATATTTTCCCTCTCAGTTCTTAAAAAAAATGGTGTCCACGCGACCTCGTATGAAAGAAAAAAAAACGCATCCTCACGTAACCGGATAAATGCATTGGGAAAGCATGCCAAACTTGTAGGTAAACTTGTTGGTAGGAGGCCTGGGGAAGACGCAGGGCCATGGAGAGACTTCGTCTCTCGGTTGGCCTGGGAACGCCTCAGAATCCGTCGGGAAGAGCTGGACGAAGTGGCCGGGGAGAGAGAAGTCTGGGCTTGTCTGTTGCCCCCGTGACCCGACCTCGGACAAGGAAAATGGAGGATGGATGGATGGATGACACCTAGTGACTAGTGTACAATACTACATCAACGTCTTTGAATGTGTCTCTTCAATGCTTTACATTTGCATTTTAGTTCATTGAGCCATTTTTATGCTGGGAATTTTGGCAAAAATATGCATATAGCATGCCGCATGGTGGATGAGTGGGTAGCATGTGGGCCTCACAGTAAGGAGATCAGTGTTCGAATCTCTGTTGGGCCTCCCTGTGTGGACTTTGCATGTTCTCCCCGTGCGTGCGTGCATTTTTTCCGGGTACTCTAATTTCCTCCCACATTCCAAAAACATGCATGTTAGCTTAATTGGCGACTCTAAATTGTCCATAAGTGTGAATGCGAGTGTAAATGTTTGTATGTCTGCCCTGCGATTGACTGGCGACCATGACTGTTTTGACTAATAATAGGCTGTAATTAACCACAAACGGCACGATTCATTAATGAATATATTTGTGAAAAAAAGTGAAGTTCAAGCCAGGAAGTGGCAAGGGACGACCTTGCTGTGAAGAAAAGGAGTACTGTTTGACGGAAGCTCATAATAATGAGTTACAGTATGGAAATGTTGTTTATAAGCCTTGGGCTAAGGATGTAACCTTTAGAGATTGGAGGTACGGCCTAAGATCGTTCACCGGGAGTCAACTGTGCTTTAATAGAGCAGTCAGTTGCAATTCAACTCGTCCTCTTCCTCCCCTGGGGCCCTCATTAATGCCATTATTCTAATGCAATCAGTCCCAATATGCTTTTCTTTGAGGAAAATAAAGTCAAATATGTAACTCCCTAATAACACGATACTTATCACAGGGCTGGCCTATAAAACTGTTAAACCATGACATCAAAACACACAAATCATATTAAGGTCCCGGTCACGCTCCCCCACAGCTCTCCCTTTTCCATACACACACACACACACACACTCCCACTCCCACACTGAAGGTGAGAGATTATTAAACTGTCACAGACAGTGGCAGTGATAAGCGGATATTTGGTCTACAAATTAGGGATAATTAAGGAGACGTGTTGCCAGACAGAGCTGCAGACATCTTCATCTGTCCAAAATGTGACAGCAGCACAATCCCAGACACACACCTACCTGGACCTTGAACTCAACACTTGGGTGCTAAGGAGTAGATAGTGAAGACTTCTTTCAGCCGCCTTAGATTAAAGGAAGCAAGGCCAGTTGTATATCACGGGAGGGAGCTGAATTGATGATTTCTCCTTTTTTTTTTCCTCCCGAGGATTTAATGTTCATCCCTTGTTTATATCTGCAGTCACCAACAGACATGCACAAACATTAATGAGATTAAGAGGGAGCGCGGTGCAATATTTATTAGGCTTGACAAACACTTCTGGGCTTTCGTGAGCTATGAGCAGTGCTCTCTCCGGGGGCCTGTGCTGGCACAAGCTGCCCAAACAGGAGAGGCAGATGTCTTCAAATTGCCAAGAGGATCTGCTTGCCTTCCACCCTCAAGATTGCTGCTTCACTTCTCCTCACGGTTTTAAAATACACTTGATGCGCATTTTGTTCTTGCGACTCTCACCCAATACCCTGCTACTCCAATACTCTCACGCTGCTTGTTTCTGCTTTCATTTTTTCCTGTCAGCGCTCTGACTTCCAAATGCAAATGTGGCCCGTTGTGATCATGAACGAGGAACCTCTTTGTGTTGTGTGTTAACCTGCATTAGGTGGGATTACAGGGACGCAGGCACGCTGGCATTTGGTCAGCGTCACAGTGACAGCACTTTCTGGCGGAATGCTCGGCTGTCACATTCAGCTTTATCGCTGGGCTTTCTCTTGTGCGAGTGTGGCCTAATAAGCCTAGAAATAACAATTGCTTTCCTGCTGAATTCCTGATAGGCGGAAATAATGATATCAGTGCCCTGCTAATCTTCTTGACTTGCTGCTTGGCATCAGCCTATTGAGGCACCTGTCATACTTTACATATGACGAGGGAATTTAATCTCTCCGGCCGTAATTACAAAAAGGGGCCATTTCAATGTTCTGGATGATATTTGTCAAGGTTCTGTTTTAGTTTATTCCCTCCCCCCTGCTTTCTTTGTTTCTGTCAAGTATCCAGGCAAGTGAACATTCACTAAAGCTGATAGTGTTGCTTAGTTTTTTGGATTTTGTGCAGAAACTAAGCAGACAACAACAACAGAATGTAAACAGCTACTGCACTGAATTCTCCTTAGTGATGGGATGTAAAAGAACTGGCAGGTTTTTAATTTCTAAGCTATTACCCTGTATAACTGGGTCATTCAGTACTGAACAATGTCCTTCATCTCATTATAATCCATTGCATCCATTATATGGGATGTACATCATCATAAAGAAAGTGTGCTTCGCCATGAACTGTCTATTAATGTTCTCTCGGGACAAGCAATAAAGCCAACGAGGGCACTGTAACAAAAAAAAAGGATTTATATCAAATGCAATCATTTCCAAACAGGGACGGGAAGGACAACTCTCCAAGAACATTCCTGTCGTTTTTCACTTACAGACATCCCGGTTTGTTATAATTTATGGTCAGGGTTAGTGAGTCTGTGGTGGACATTATTGTGGTGGACATTCAAGTGACACATATTGAAAATCATTCATTCAATTTCTCTGCCGCTTGTCTTCACAAAGGTGGCACGGGCATGCTGGAGCCTATCCCAGCTGACTTAGGGGGTGAGGCGGGTAACATCTTGGACTGGTCGCCAGCCAATCGCAGGGCACATACACAATGACAACACATACCACACTCACATTCTTACCCATGGACAATTTACAGTCTCTATTGAACCCAACATGCATTCATTCATTCATTCATTTTCTGTACCGCTTATCCTCATTAGGGTCACGGGGATGCTGGAGCCTATCCCAGCTGGCTTTGGGCGTGAGGCGGGGTACACCCTGGACTGGTCGCCAGTCAATTGCAGGGCACATATAGACAAACAACCATTAACACTCACATTCTTACCCATGGACAATTTACAGTCTCTATTGAACCCAACATGCATGTTTTTGGAATTTGGGAGGAAGCCGGAGTCCCCGGAGCCCGTGAGGTCAACATGCTATCAAAAATATGCATGGAAATGAGAGTATGTGGAGTTGATTGTTCATTTTGTTCATTGTAGAGTGGAGCAGGTCCTTTCTGTGTTGACTGTGTTTGTTTGTCTGCTTGCAGGAGAAAAACATGGATTTTAGATTAATTGAAGTTTGGTTGTTTGTCTGTATGTGCCCTGTGATTGACTGCTGACCAATCCAGAGTGTACCCTACCTCTCATGAATAAATAACTGTGCTCAAAGGTGATGACGCAAATGTAGTCAAAGGTCTCACTAAAAGCTGAGATACTGTGTAAGAACAATCATTGCAAGTTTGAAAAGCACCAAATTGCACACCATCACTATCAGACACCCACCTCTGCATACGCTTGGAATTTTGTCACGCATTAGTCGTCCCTCGATACTTTGTGATTCAAATCACTTTTTTTTTTTCAAAATTGCAGTACAGTGGAACCTCGACTTACAAAAACCCCATTATATGAAAAATTCATTATACGAAACGGGCTTCAAAGATAATTTTGTCCCATTTAACAAAAAAATATTCAAAATCGAAAGCGCCGCCCGACAGCTGTAGCTTATTATGCATGTACAATACCACCTTACAAGCTGCCCTCCCCAGGGGCGGTAATGCACCAAAACAATGGATACCAAATGTTGTCTAATAATATGAAAAACTGATTTCGGCCTATTAAAAAAAATGTTTTTTAATGCATACTGAAGCAGGCCGCACAGTGGCTGAATGGGTAGCATGTTGGCCTCACAGTCAGGAGGTTCTGGGTTCAAATCTCTGTTGGGCATCTCTGTGTGGAGTTTGCATGTTCTCCCCGTGCGTGTGGGTTTTCTCCGGGTACCTCGGTTTCCTCCCACATTCCAAAAACATGCATGTTAGGTTAATTGGCGACTCTAAATTGTCCATTAGCGTGAGAATGGCTGTTTGTCTGCCCGGTGATCGGCTGGCGACCAGTCCAGGGCCCGCCTCCCACCCAAAGTCAGCAGGGATAGGCTCCCTGCATACCCGTGACCCTAATGAGGATAAGCAGTATAGAAAATAGATGGATGGATATTGAAACAAATTTTTACATATTTTTGCACAAACTGAGCATTTTCAAGCATAATATGGCAAAAGAAATAATAAATAGTAGGGACAATAGGTTTCCACACAACTATATATAAGAAAATGTATAATTGTATAAATGCTTCAGATCAGATCCTGAGATGCCTTCCCTCGTCTTTGTGGGCACTTGAAGGCAATGATGTATGAGGTGACTACCATGAGGTGATTACCATGTGTTTTTAAAACAACGGTAATCAAGAACACAATATATACATAAAACCGTTGTCCAACCAGTCCAAATGTATGGAAACTTATGGCCTATTAGGCATTCAGAAGAAGCATTCAAAGATTCTGTAAATGGTATGTAGTATTCTACACTGGTCACTAGTTCTCAGTAATGCTACTGTAATGTTTGGTAGGACACAAAAACACCAGACTTAATCACCAGAACAACAGGCTTTTATTGCAGGTTTGAATGATCTCACAACTGACACAGTAAGACCTAATAACACATGTAATGTTGTTGCAGTTACCCACGCCACGATCAAACTCAACTCTGAACCCCCTGACATCATTTCCTGTTCTCAGCTCTCCTAGGGAACACATTGATACATGAGTCTTAATTACAGGCCTGTCACAATAACTGCTTGCCTGTTTGCTGGACAATTATTGTCGATAATGAATTATTAGAGACCATTTTTGCATTAATTATATGAAATATTAATGACTGTACATCGTATCAAAAGCAACAAACTTTAATGTGTCAAGCGTATTTAACTTTGCAATTGGAGTGTCGAGAGCTTTTAAATAAATTAAACTTACTTGAAAATGAAGTGGACTCTCTGTCTTTTTTTTTGGGCAAAGATTGTACTTAAATAAAAATCACAAACATAACCATAACCATAAGCATATCAGTCATATTTGAGCTGGACCACAAATCTGTGCTGGTGGAGAGGTGGCCGCAGTCATGATCTAAAGGTTTCATCTGAAAAATCTTAAGTATGTTTGAGCAGGTGCAGAATTATTATAGCTTCTGTTTGAACTGCTAACAAGAGACGCGGATTGGGGGTAGGATTGCAAGGTGCATAGTATGTCTTCCTTTATGGTGTGTCAAATATCTACCATGACCTGCGGGATGAAGAGGACAGCTCGGGACAAAAGTGACACCAAGAGTGACAAAGAAAGAGAGAGAAAGAGTCTGACAAAGTGTGTGACAGCGTATGTGAGGAATTATGACTGTTCAATTCCGACGCTTAGGAAGACAACTTGGTGGTTGTAGTTCCCAGGATGAGGGTGACGACGAGCACGATGAATGACTTCAGGCAGGCTACAGTTTACCGCACTGTTTGGCACTGTTTAACTAGCCATATTACACGCACTGTTTGGAAGCAGCATTTTTTTAATCAAAAAGTTAAATAATCTTTCTGTGTAACTAAGTAGCCCATGTTACAACCTGGACACATGAAGCTTATAGACAGCTTGTGTGTACCGCTTACATACTGGTCGGAAAATGACCTGACTGAATAAACAGTTCTTATTGGGAAGTACCACACCAACATAGTAGAGATGAGTTGGGATGGTATGAGGCATTGCAACATTTTAAATATGTTTATTGTGAAAAAAGACCATTCTAATATGTGTCAAAAGTGGCCGTTTTTGAAAATGATTGCATTCTAGCATGGGTCCTGTGTAAACACTGTAAAATGCTTGACTACAAAACCAGAACGAGTGCTAGTCCAAGTACATCACATAAAATACTGTATCAGTGGAGGAACATGGAGCTGCATTTGCACGTTCTGCTCAAGTCAAGCTTCACAAGGCAAAGCAGGCATTTACTATAATCTTTAGAAACTCTGAAGCTTGACTATGTGTTACAAAGAGCAATTAAAAACATTCATTTTGATAAGATCAGGAGGACAAGCAGTAGCCGCACATGGGTGGAACTCATCTGGCATGCAAATATATATATATATATATATATATTTTGCAACTCCACGTGAACGAAAATGTCACCTGTATGTGAAACTCTACAAAACTCAACGAAGCCATTTATATAAGATCATTCCGGTGCAAATGTAGTGTTAGGCAAACACATCCCTCACCATCACAGACACCCACCGACCACAAGCTGTGGGACAATCGATTGTTGTCATAGAGGTTGTCATTAGATAAATGACTGCTTCCCCAAGCTGTCAGATTAGCTTTGGCAGAACAATCAACACCATTTTTTTCATGCCTGGCTGACGAAGAATAATTTCGGCTTGGCAAGAACTGAACAATTACACTGCATCTTAGTTGTCCTCAACAGAAAAGTTATAGTTCACCCAATTTCCTTTACTTTTCTTTTTCCTGGCACGTGTTTGATCCATTTTCCGTGGCGTCAACCATATGGTGCCAAATATTTCATCAGATGTATATATACGTGGTGCTGTGTCTTTGGTTTGTTATGTAGAATTTCAATAGAGCTTTTTCACACAGGTACCAAATTTGTTATCACCAACCGGGGTCGAATGTGTTAGAAAACAGCGCTCGTCTACTCAAATCCGTGTGTGGGAACAGAATACCACACTGACAGCTTTATTTCGCTCATTTGTTATGCTTTTCCAATTGGATTGCCTCTCTGCTTTATGCACTAATTTGCAATCAGTTTTGCTGTCCTGGAGGAGAGTATTGTTCTTCCCTACACCGCGCAGTTAATGAGAATGGTTAAGAACATCATTATTTTTAAGTATCATTTGGGTGCTCACAGTGGGCGATCTCGACAATAATCTGTTTTCTTGTTTCATGTCTAAAGTGAAAGCAGTGGGTGCCTCTTTAATACTCAGAAAATCATTAAGACTGAGAATCTCTGCTATACCAGGGAGAAGATGCACAGGAAATCTAATGAAGACGCATTAACTACGGGTAATTTGGTTGTTCTTCAGCTCAAGTTTTCTTTCGCTCTGCTAGTTGCTTTATTTGCATTGATGTCCCCTCAGAAGCAGTTTGCTTCTAGAACAAAGGCGCTGGTGTATGTTAAGTGCTTTTGAAATAACAAGCGTTCCAGCCACAAGGGCCGGTCCTGATGAGAAGGTGTGAAACCCAATGTGGAAATTGATTTCATTATCTTTTCATTTGGCCTCGGCAAAGCTGAGTTTTATGTCAAAGTGGCAGACGTGGGGCTGCCGTGTGCATGGGTGTACATTTAGCACACTTCATGCCATGAAGGACTAAGAACAACAACCTCCCGGCTGCATGCAAATACCGGCAATGCCTGACAGAATACATTAATGCTGTTTAATCCTGAAATGAAGGCTTATGAAATGGTGGGAAAAATATGGGAAGTGCTGAGGCATGAAATGATGTGCACAACAGGTCTGACGTCCACCACCGCCCAATACAAAGCCACTTATGAGATGCAAAGGTCAAATACTTGATTTTCATTTCCTGAAAAACAGACACAATTGCACTACAGTTACACTGATGCATGAGGGATGGAAAAAAAAGGCCAAGTTACAGGAAGTGCAGGGGTCCTTGCACAGTGTGCACGCATTTATAGTCATTGCAATCTGTCAGCGCTGAGCAAAGCTAGCACCATCAACTTTTTTCCAGTCCAGAAAAAAATGGCTTTTTTGTTTTTCCAAATAGTAACTTCAACGTCATCCATCCATCTGGCCATCCGTCTATCCCTGCTGCATGTGTTCAGTGTCTGTGCTGCAAAAGGGCACCAGAAAGGAGAGACGATGAAACGACAGCGTGTGTGCTTCTTGGACCATCTGTGAACATCAGTAAATAGGAAGTGCGGACAATTAAATTATAAGGCTTATGCTGTCTCCCCATTTTTGTAATTAATAGCAATGCTACCCTTCAAGATGTTTCACCGCATTTATTGCTGCTGTAGAAGTTTGCAGCTGGCATATTTTTCAAGTGCAGGAATAGCATGTGTGGTCTTGCTAGAACCTTGTTCTTCATTGTTGTGGCTCATGCTAACTGATGCACTTCATGTGATGCGGTTTCTGCAGTTTCACAGTTGTGCTGTTTTGAAGTCAGCAGGAGCCTATCCCAGTTGACTCAGGGCAAGTCGTGTTGTGCACCAGTCAATCACAGGGCACATATGAACAACCATTCACACTCACATTTACACCTATGGACGATTTAGAGTCTCCACTTAACCTAACATGGATCATTTTGGGTCATGGGAATACCTGTGGAAAGGCAAGCGTGGAGAAAAACTCTTCATTCAGAGACGTCTGAGCTGAGAGAGAGACCCTTGTAGGATACAGCAGCGTTGTATTACCTGGCAAGATGGAAATACATACTGCATCGGCTATGTAAATAAAGCAATATCATACTAATGTGGCACTTTCTATCTAATAATTAACATGTTAACAATATATTAATAATTCATATTTGTATAGACACTGAGGAGGCTCCTTTCCATCATGGACAACCAGCATCATCCCGTGCACAGCCCAAAAGAAGAGCACTTTCAGTGGCAAATTACTATCACTGTCCTGCTCCACTGACAGACTGAGAAGATCATTCTCCCCATTTTATGTGTTATTGTACAACAGTATTATTTACTTATTTTATTGATTTATTAATTTAATTGTTAATTGTTTTTAATTTATTTCGAGCCACACAAAATACACAGGACAGAACATAATGGACATACACCTATAAACAGGAACAATTTGGTTAAAAAAGGAGTGGGAAGAAGACAAGCCTATTTACTCCCACCCCCTTATTCGTAATACTAAAGGGTGTTATATTAATGCAATATGCAGTAATACATGAACAAGATATCACACCTACAAACAGACATGTACAATATACACTAATATTAATGTGTTATACCTTGTACAGCTTGTGACATTGCTCATTATTATACCATCATCAAATATCAACATAACATGTATTAAAAGTAATTCTTGGGTTTATTATACAGTAAATATTCAGTATATATATGCATACATATATATGCATACATATATATACACACACACAGACATAAACATTTTTTTGCATAAAAGAGATATTTCATTAAAAGATATAATAGTAATCAGTGTTGATGGCAATAATATTTAGTTTGGATAGCACGTGTCCCGCATGAAGAGAAGCCAAGGACTTTGTGGAACTGCTGCCAGAGAGGGACTGCACTCTAGGAACACCAACACTCCTGGCCAAGTTTCCTATACCGTGCATTAAAAGAGACAAGATTTTGGAGGTCTACTGCAAGAAGGTGGATGATCTCCTGCAGCTGAGCCTCCAGTTGTCTGCCCTACTCTGATGAATTTTGCTCTGTGAGTGTCCTAACCTGTGCATTAAAAGAGACAAGATTTTGGTGGTCTGCTGCAAGAAGGTGGAAAATCTCCTGCAAAAGAACCTCCACTTGTCTGGCCTGATCTGCTGATTTCATTGTATGAGAAAAAATCCATAAAAGACAACATACTAATGACATTATGTACATATTTCATGTGATAAATTATTACCATCATCACCTTTACCCTCTGTTTAAAATCAATTTAGTCTATATACCTGAAGTCAGGATATGGGTTGTTATGTATGAATATAATAGTGATAATAATAATGGTAATGGCCACCATAAAGCAAGTAAATGATGCTTCTAATAGGATATCATACATAAGCAATATATTTACTATACATGTGTGATATGAGGTATCATATTCCTATTCTATTCTTAATATAATGCACTGTGATGCAGTGACCATATTACATAATTGTGTGAATTTCCATGCCAATGTTAAATAAATGATCATAAAATTAGTACATACTTCAAGGAGATTAATAGACAGCATGTTATCTTGGCCTTCCATAGTTATGAGTAATGACATTCTATTGTAACGATATCTAATAATACCCAAAACACAAGGTAACGTTGAAGTACCTCTTTCCTCATTCATGTACTGAGACAGAACCATTTCTTTGTATTTTGATTTAAATAGGTGGATATTTGGACGTTGCTTGAGCTCTAACCCCAATCTGTTCCAAAGTTTGACGCCACATACAGAGAGAGACAAACTTTTTCTGGTTTTGAATGTTAGTAGGAAGGATATATTTATTGGCGTTATATAAGGGCTGTGCAGTATAAAAATACACTAAATCAAAAAACTTTAACAGTTTGGACCGCAAAAATAAAATATTGGTATGATGACAAAAACCAATCCTGTGTATAGTTCTTTTAATTTGATTAGTTCCTTGTTTACATTATCTATAAGTTTACCATAATTATCACTAGAATAGAAAATATTGGTATTATCTGCAAATAATAATAAATTTAATAAGTTTGACACATTAAATATGTCATTTATATAGAGATTGAACAGCTTGGGGCCTAATACAGATCCCTGTGGGACCCCGCAGGCAACGGCCAAACACTGGGATTCGAAGTCTCCCAACTTCACATACTATTGTCTTCCTAATAAATAGCTATACATCCAATTCAAAGCCACCCCTCTAATACCGTATCCTTCAAGTTTTTTGAGTAATATTGAATGATTGATGGTGTCAAAGGCTTTTTTTAAATCAATAAATATCCCAACTGCATAGTTCTTACTGTCTAAACTATTTGTAATCTCTTCCACTGCCTCAAGTATTGCCATTGATGTTGACCTCCCTGACCTGAAACCATACTGACTATCATGAACTATATTATATTTATCAATAAATGATTCTAATCTCTTATTAAAACGTTTTTCTAAAATTTTGGAAAACTGAGGGAGTAGCGAGACGGGTCTATAGTTTGTAAAAATGTGTTTGTTCCCATTTTTGTACATCGGTATTATTTTGGCAATTTTCATTTTATTTGGAAATGTCCCTGTCTGGAATGATAAATTGCATATGTACGTTAAGGGTTTGGAGATACTTCTTATTACTCTTTTAACTATCATCATATCTATGTCAAAACAGTCAGTAGATGTTTTGTTTTTACAATTATTAACAATATCTATTACTTCTGCCGCACTTACTCCAGAGAGAAACATGGTGTGTGAGTTGATTGCTATCAACGACTCCAATTTATTACAACTAGACTCCGGAATATTTGCTACCAAATCTGGTCCAACATTGATAAAAAAATTCCTTGAAACCATTTAATATTTATTTATTCTATTTCCGGTGTTATTCTGTGATTAAGTTTTTGACATGACGTCCTTGGAGACCTGCTTGAAACCTACATTTCTATATAAAGTATGGGGTCGGGAACGTTTTGGGCTAAAAGAGCCATAAACGACACAAATGTATTTTCGTGGGAGCTATATGCTTTTTTTAAGTGAATACAACTAAAAGTTTGCAAAGAATTTTAGAAGATAATAAGTCTCTGAATTGGATGGATTAAGTTGCTGAGTTTTATATTTGAAATGTTATTTCATGTTGTATTTTAAAATGTCAGCAAAAAAACATTACACAAAACAGTACATTATTATAAAACAAATATTATATATTTACTTGTAACATTAGGACTTTATTCCCACAATATTTTAACTTTATTCCCATTTTAATTTTTACTTCATATTGTTTTGTTTGTTTCTTAATATTACGACATTTAAAAATTATAAATGAACTCATAACATTTAGTCCTGTAACATTTTGACTTTATTCTCCTAATATTACAACCTTTTCCACAACTTCATTTTCCAAAAATGACAACTTGTTTTTCCTAATATTTTGACTGTATTTTTAGTAAAATTACTGCTCATTTTTCCATTTTTGCTGTTTCCTTAAAGTTTTTTGTTAAATTGTATTTTTGGAATGTGCCAATAAATCACTCGGACCGCACTTGTTGTAAAGCAAGATATTTCACATATATTTTAGGAAAAAACTAAATTAAAATAAATCCATGTTGCGGTGTTTAGAAAAATTCTGATAGCCACATGTGGTCATCAAAAGAGCCACATCTGGCTCCCGAGCCGTAGCTTCCCTACCCCTGCTGTGGAGGATCGTGAACGTTTTGTGCAGACTAGGTTGCGTTGCTAAAAAGCGATGCTTGTTCTTTATTTATTTACGGAAGTGATACCGCATTACTGTGGTGGATGCCACACCCCCGTGTAATGGTAACAAAAGTGACACATGTATGATATGCGACCCCCCCCTTATCCCTTTTTACAATGACACCAGAAAAAAACTGCACACTGTACCACTCCGTACAGCTTGGTGGCGACGGGGCTTTATTGGCTGGGTGGGATCGGTGGGACTCTGGGTCTGGCAATGTGCTAGGGAGTCAATTAAAGGAGCTCCAGCTTAACAGGGCTATGATGTGGAGCCATAACAGTGTTATCTTGGCTCTCGCTCGAGGTGGCCAGATCTTGTTTGTGACATGAGCCAAGCAAATAAATAGCCAAATGAGGGCACACAAAAGCGGCAGCCATATCCCCGGGTACCTATTATGCCAGGGGCACGAGGAAAATTATGCCCACAACAAATTGCTAATGATGAGCCAGTGATGTCTTGTTAAGCAACATTGTTCCCCCTCAGATCCTTTTGTGTCTGTGTCCTGTTCTCCATTTAACAAAAAATAGCAGGAGAGCGTCTCGGCAATGTTCCTTCTTTCCTGCACCCTTTCACCTCCATCCCTTCTTTTATCTTCCTCTCCTTCCCTCCTTTGCAGTTAGTATGTGTCTGCGCCTCTCTTTCTCACTCTGCTCATATGCGGTGCCACTCACAGGGGCTGATTTGGCACATGAGAACACGCTAGAGAGGGCCCGCTCAGCAGGGAGGGGCCCTTTGATGCAGACCCCCCAGGGGAATCATCCACTGAACCAGCAGTACGTATCACAGATGTGACAGCTTTCATCTAACAGTTAACTTTCCCTAATTAGAGTCCCAAGCCTAATCACACACCGCACTATGTGATATTTCTGAGGTGGTTATAGCGGTTCTGAGGGCAGAGACCGAGCGGTGATTGGGAGCGGTTGTTTTTTTTTGGAAGGACAAGGAGCGTTGTTTGTGCCCTGAGTGGGCTGTGGGCTCACCTGGGCATGGGAGTCCTGCATGCTAAATGGCAAGGGTTCATCTTATTTGCAAAGAAGCTGCCCCTGAATGTAGATGTGCAATTATAAAGCAGGAAAAGGAAAAACGGTTACAGGGGGGAAAAAAACATCCCATAATGAATAAGGCAACTCCAAGCACAAGCAATGGAAATTAGTCCCGGTGTAATAAATTAGCCCGTGCATATATTACATTGGATGGACACCCTTGGGGCCTCATATTTGCCATTTTGGCTGTTCACTGTGCTGTATTTGAATTAATCAGCAGTCATTTGCTTGAGGCCTAAGAAGAGACATTTCACCTCAAATGGTCCAGTTCTTAAAATACAAAGCCCACTCAGTTGGGTGTGGTCTCTTTGTCTCATAAGGACACACAGCCTATTAAATTCCGTCTCCTGTTTGCGTAGTCAGCCAGCCTCGGTGGCTTTGCAATCATTGGATATTTTGTATTCTATTTTACACTGATTAGAGTTACCCATTTGTCCCCAGCTATTTTCTCGAAGGCTGCAAAACAAATGTGAAATTAGAACCATTGAGCAATGAGCCGGGAGGAAATTTGCATTGAAATAATACAGTGCACTGCTAACCAAAATCAGATAGCGGCTGCAAACGCTGACAAATTGCAAATTAAAAAGAATAATGTAAATGGTATTTTGTCAGAAAATTTCCAGAGCAATTTGTGGAGGCTGGGGGGGGGGGATTGGTGACAATGGTACAAGAGCCTTGCGACGCTGCTTGTGATGCGAGCGATTATTCATACTTGTCCTTCTGCTTAATTTAAAGCAAGAGTGGCGGAGTCAATTCATGGCAAATACTTGAATGGCTAGTGAACTTTGAACCTCATGTGCATTATTTAGCTCCCAAATGAAAGCCAAGTACAGTCAACAGAAAGACATAATGACCCGTGCTTCCTGTAGAGTGCGGCCATTACATACTCATTTCCTCTGGAGGCTCCTCAGGAATTTAAATGCTTGGAGGGATGAACCGAGTCTTATGCAGGAAATCAGCACACAAGGTGTTTATATTGTTCTGGTGATATCGACCGAAGTTATATTAAATGCTTTTTTTTTCTACGTCGGTCTTAATTGACTGTAAGGGTGTCCGTACGGTGGACGGGTGATTTGCATGTTGGCCACACAGTTGGGAGACCTGGAAGATCTGGGTTTGAATCTCCGCTTGGCATCTCTGTGTGGAGTTTGCATGTTCTCCGGGTACTCCCGCATTCCAAAAACATGCCCGTTAGGTTGAACGCCGACTCTAAATTGTCCATCGATGCAATTGGCTGGCGACCGGTCTAGGTTGCGCCCCGCCTCTCGCCTGAAGTCAGCTGGTATAGGCTCCAGCAACCCTTGTGAGAATAAGCAGCATAGAAAATGGATGGACAGTCTGGGTGCGTTCGGAATCCATCCATCCATTTTCTATGCTGCTTATCCTCATTAGGATCGTGGGTATGCTGGAGCCTATCCCAGGTGACTTTGAGCGGTAGGCGGGGTACACCCTGGACTGGCTAATCACAGGCCACACAAACGAACATTTGCACTCACATTCACATTCTAATGGACAATTTAGAGTCGCCAATTAACCTAACGTGCATGTTTTTGGAGGAGGAAAATCGGAGTACCCGGAGAAAACCCACGCACGCACGAGGAGAACATGCAAACTCCACACAGAAATGTCCAACGGCGATTTGAACCCTGAACTTTCTGACTGTGAGGCCAACATGCTACCCACTCAGCCAGGGTGCGGCCCTGTGTTCAGAATTTTAGGGAAAAAGTTTAACATGAGGACTAGAGGCGCTCCGATGTTTCTGGAAGTTTGGGGCAGTGGGCCGGCGCTCGGCTTCTGCATGATTGGATGATCTGACTTTTTCAATGACAGTGAAATGAGCAAATTAGCGATCTTGAAGTATAAACCTTCACCGAAGCATTTTGCCTTTGTTGTTCTGAAGCGACCCGGAGACTTTCGACTTTTGATCCCTGGCAACTTTGTCTTTGCTAAAAACGACCAGCGAAATTTTGGTTTGAGGTGGTCAAGCCAGCACTAAAACTCAACATTAGTCACCACAAGCTCTTAACATGAATTGTACCAAATGCATGTTGATATCCTAACTTTGCTCATTATTATCATCCATCCATCCATTTTCTATGCCGCTTCTCCTCATTAGGGTCACGGGGATGCTGGAGCCTATCCCAGCAGACTTTGGGCGAGAGGCGGGGTACACCCTGGACTGGTCGCCAGTCAATCGCAGGGCACATATAGACAAACAAACATTCACACTCACCTTCATATCTATGGACAATTTAGAGTCGCCAATTAACCTAACATGCATGTTTTTGGAATGTGGGAGGAAACCGGAGTACCCGGAGAAAACCCACACACGCACGGGGAGAACATGCAAACTCCACACAGAGATGCCCAACGGAGATTTGAACCCATGTCTTCCAGATCTCCTGACTGTGTGGCCAATGTGCTAACCACTCAGCCACCGTGCGGCTCATTATTATCATTATCATATTATTATTATCATCATTATTTTACCATTTGGCTTGGCGATCATCTTTTTTTCTCCTAATTTTTTGCATACTATCCTGCATTACTCCTCATGAGGATCCCTTGCTGCACTGAGTGTGTGTGTTCGCTAGCGGCCCCGCCTCCAAGAGGTGTCATTCTCGTTCTACAACGCATCAAGTGGCTGAATCGATGCACAGAGTGAGCTTTCCTGCCTGTTTGGATCGAGAGGCAACGAAAACAGACACGCATGCACACGGCGATACGTGGAGGCCAGCAAAATTGTCACATTTTTTTTCATCCATCGTCTGATACCTTTGTTTATTTTTTAAGAAATCTTTTCACATTTATAATCCAGATTTTAAACAAGACCAAGTAAGTAAACAAATACGTTCCTACCATTTGCACGAAGCATCACAAACAAACCACAGCCAACTGGGTTTGTAAAAATCCCGTTATTTTGCTGCGTTGCTGTGCTCCTCGACGCTCATTAACATTATCAACCAACCCACATTGTTGATGAATAGCAATTTTTTTTACCCCCAGGAGGCAGTGATTTAATTATGCAATTAGTGCCGTGGATGATTAAATGGCTTAATTAATAGCTGCAAAATGGGAATTTGGCTAGAGTTGACAATATTTAACTAGCGCACTAGTTTGTGGGGATCTCTCAATAATTGGTCTTCAGCTCTTTTGTTCAGAGTAATGCGCTGGTATGATGAGTGTGATGATGGCAAGACAGCTATTCAAAGACTTCAATACCCATCAGCAGTGGCATTCATTTGCCTCTTATGAAATTTGAGTGACTGGCATTTTAGTAAAGCTTTCCAATGTGTTTTTTTAATGACCTGTTGATAGTGTTGTGGAGTGAGGTTCAGGGCTGTGCTGACTCGTTTGGAGTTTTCGTTGTATGTTATTACAGGTTGCTCATCGAGAGCATAACAAGAACACAGAAGAGTAACTCCTTTTCGTTAATAGTGTTGTTTTCAAATGCATGATGTATTATTTATTTACTGTATTTGTTTATACACTGGAAAACATTTGTGATATTGCCTTTATGCTTCCTATCCGTCTCCGGGTGAAGTTCTGATATTGTGGTCTGTTTTCTTTGAAGATCTAGTTTAGCTTGTTTTGTTTTTTTTTAAGTTGAAAAAAGCTGGCTTTTCCTCTCTTTGGAAACGCGGCAGTGACCAGCACCGTGCAGCTTACGCGGGGTCAGGTGGAGTACTGCACCTCTGCCTGGCTGTGGAAACTAATTTATGTACCAAAACATCAGAACAAGTGGAATCACACGGGAAATACAAATGCATTTTATGGTATCATTATTCATTGTTTTTGGATTGACTCCAATGAATCGCTAAATATGAATATGTATTATCGGAAAACTCTGTTTCCTGGAAAAATGGCAGGATTTCACACTTCATGCCTGCTTTGGAGTAATTACCTTTTCTGTTTCTTCCTTTCCTCCAGTGGGTTTAAGACTGAATCTCTACACAGGACTTTTCTCAGGTTGTGGCTTTCATTGTATTTACTGGATTAGTTCAGCTCTAAGCTCTCTCACACAGGGAACGGTACTCGTGTCTGTTTGACTGACAGGCCGCAGGGAAAAACACAAGCAAGTCCCGAACAGCTTGTTTGTTTGTCCTCACAGAAGAGATATGCGCGGAGATCCCGAGTTTTGCGTCACACGGGCCTTCGTCAGTCGCAAACAGGCGCAAAGGCACTGTGGACGGAGCTTGTCGTCTCAGGAGCTGAGCAGTGCTTGCTGTGAGTGCATATTGTTTGCAGCACTTGACACCAGAGCATGAGGCTGAAAGAAGCTGCTCACCAGCACTCAGACGCATGCTGTTGTCTTGCGTGTGGAGAACCTGTTAACCAAGAGGAAGCTCAACGCAACTTGCCACCAGTTTCTGTCGTCGCTTGTTTTGCGTCAGATTTTCTGTCAAAATGAATTTTTCCCACTTCTTCGTGGAGTGGTGCTGGAGAAAGTGGTGGAGGCCAGCGGCGACTATTCACCAGCTTAACCCCTTTTTCCAGTGTAGAAAGTGCAGCCTGACCTGTCAGCGTCCCTGGTAAATAATTTCCCGTGAATCGTTTTAGTGGAAGGCCTATTAATTCACAGCACCGTATGTTGAACCGTCACTACGGTTACGGCGCCGTCGGCTTGGCCGAGAGCGATGAGACAAAACAGTAGATATAATTGCACCATTTTAATCACACGTACTCGGCAGTCACATACGGGCAAATTGCCACGTGCACAATCGTTCCAGCTGAATGGCGCCAATAGAGTGCGTAATGACTTGCTCCTGAGTTTGGCGTGGTTACGCCATCCTTCGTTTGATTGTGAGCCTGACATACTCACGCACTCGCTCGGTTTTTGGGACTTGTTCAAAGCTGGGAACCTTTTAATTACCGCCCGCCGTGGACGGATATAAGGTCACGCCAGTCTCAACCTTAGCGGACAACGCTTATAACACTACAATAAACACATTGTTAAAATCGTACATCCTGAGCACCGCCATTCAAAGCTGTGTTCTGCCCTAGTAGTTGTGTATGAACAGATCTCATTGGTATTCATTCATTCATTCATTCATTTTCTGTACCGCTTATCCTCATTAGGGTCACGGGGATGCTGGAGCCTATCCCAGCAGACTTTGGGCGAGAGGCGGGGTACACCCTGGACTGGTCGCCAGTCAATCGCAGGGCACATATAGACAAACAAACATTCACACTCACATTTACACTCTAATGGACAATTTAGAGTCTCCAATTAACCTAACATGCATGTTTTTGGAATGTGGGAGGAAAGCGGAGTACCCGGAGAAAACCCACACACGCACGGGGAGAACATGCAAACTCCACACAGAGATGCCCAACGGAGATTTGAACCCAGGTCTTCCAGATCTCCTGACTGTGTGGCCAATGTGCTAACCACTCAGCCACCGTGCGGCCCTCTCATTGGTATGTGCAGGAAATTACATTCCAGTCCGTTTCCCGATATATTATCTTTACAAAATCCGACAATACAGCTTGTGCATTGGACCTCGGTCGAGCAAACTACAAGTTGTCCTTATGTTGCGGCCAGTGAGGGCACGCTTTCGACTCGACAAAGCATCCATGTGCTGCTGTCAGCTGTTAGAGCAGCCTGTCCGTCAGTATGCCATGCTATGATTGAGACGTCAACCTAATCCATGTTTACACTGTCCCGTGTGTGTCGGGCCGAGCCGTTAACCACACAGAATTAGGCCGTGTTTGACACCTCCTGCAACATGCCACTTGAAGCCATCATTGGCTTCGGGCTCAAGGGAAAGCACGAGTGGGGCATGAGGAGTTGCTGCATTGTCAAGGGTCTAGGAGGCAAAACTAAAGGAGGCTCCGATGATGTTGGAGGTTGTGCGTTCGGGCGTAGGGACGCGTACAATGAATAGCGGCGGCCAAGTGCTACTTCTTGAATATCCTCTCTGACTTCCATTCCCGCTCGGCCTCTCCCTGTTCCTCCTTTGCCTCCTCTCTCCTTCCATCGCTCTCCCGCTCTTGTACTTACTCGGAGAAGCTAGTGTTTGCTTCTCTTTATCCGGGTTTCTAATCCGCCGCTGGTGAAAGAGTCCGCTAAATAGGCGTGGACAAAAAAAAAGTGGGGAGAGGGACAGGCAGAACCATTAGAGCACAGTTTATCAGAGTCACTCAATCTGTTATCGCTCCGGTCCCTCTGTCCCTCCCGCCAGCCACTGGCTCCTTGTCAGAGAGCTACTGATTATGGCACACACACACACACACACACACACACACACACTAGTGCATCTGTCCAGGGTACCAAGTCAAATGTGTTTAGTAAGTGAGGACCAGTAATCCTGCAACAGTATTTGGAAGCAAATACTATATTTTCCAACCTGCTATCCCAACAATGCCTACACGTGACTGCAGATCTTTCATATACTCTTATACTACCATTGATTTCGTATGTGTGTGTACTTGCCACATAATTAACCCTCGCAATCGGGCGAGGTCCTAGCGTCAGTCAAAACGTTGCCTTCAAAAGCTGTTTGACTTGACACATCGGTATTATCGTTTCAGGCGCAATGATAGATTGTTGTTTGTTTTCAGAATTAGGGTGTATTGAATAGGGATGCCCAATATTCGGCCCATATTGACGTAAAAAAATGTTTTTTCTGCCATGCACCGCACAGCAACAAGCCCAGTGTGCTCACGGTTTCACTTTTGGATGGTAAATATGCAATTTGCAAATGACTGACGAATGCACACCGCTTCAAGGAGGGAGAAAGCGTCTCCCTTTTATTATTTCTAATCTAGCCATTCTCAGTTATTTTCTGTATTGCCCACCCGCCCCCAAGGGGACCGACATTTTTTCACGCCACACCAATTTGAAATCCCAGTGGGAATATTATTTTATTCACATTTACGTGAAATTACAGGATTTTTATTACATTTACTGATACAAACCACCGCGTAAGTTGCTGGCACAAGCTTTGGTGAAGCATGAATAACCACATAACAGACCTGCCAACTTTGAAGAAGCTCGGAAGGTCACACGGACACCCTATCCACACGGGGATGTTGATAAAGAATTACGTCCACACGGTGTTGCATTAGGAAATAGTCGCATCCACACAAGAACGTGTCAGATGGTTGTATCGCCGGCTGAAAACCATGTAATAATGTAGCCGAGGTTTGCTTTTCTACACGGCAACTGCACACAGAATACCAAGCCAACATCGGGCATCTCTTGTATTGAGTTTGGATGCACTGTATTGGCTCTAAAAAACATTCTGCAGCAGTAATTGTAATTTCACTAACAAAAAAAAACAACTTTTTTACCTCTGAATGTACTCAGTTGGCATGTGACGCAACGCAAAGCATGAATAAAATGCTGGTGTTTTGAACACATTTTCAACTAAAAAGCAGCTGCTCTAAACTATGCTGCTACCGGTGCCACTGGTACCAAGCAAAGGAGAGGGGGAGGTCGAGTTTACCAAAGGGATAAACGTCAGAGGATCAGCTAAATTAGATCTTGTCCGTATTAAGACATCTAGTGAAGTGTGCGTGGTGAATGTGCTGCGCGGTTGCGGACCCCTACTCTCAGCTAGACAGCAGTCCAGGCTAAAATGGAGCTCAGATTTAAAGAGGGGGGAATAAGCGGTTTCCTAGAGTTCTTTCTAGTGCAGAACAAACCAGTGAAGAGGAATGGGAATGGTCCTTGTCTCTTACCGAGCCCCTGGCCCCCCTGTCATAATGCCCCCCGTGAGCGTGCCCCCCAGTTTAAAAACCACTGGTTTAGAAAAATACTGATGGTAGGGGATGCCAGATAATCTGGGCCAAAATTGTTATAAAAATTGGACCATAAATTTGGGCTAAAAGTGGGCATTTTTTGTGGCCCACAGATTTGTGTGGAAAATAGCATAGAGCCAACCTCATCAGACGATTTAGCACAAAATAAAGTAATTGTGCCTTACAGATTGCTCAGATACGTTTGGTGGTAGCTTCATTCCCCTTTGGTGACGTCATGCTGGTCTTTAGGGCTTTAAGGTGGAATCATAATTTGGGCAATTTATTTGAGAGTAAACGACGTGGTGCTTTTTCCCAAAAGGAAACCCACTGACTTGTCGGCTACTTAAAAGCATCTCACTGTGAGTGGCAGTGTAGTGCATCGGAGCTCCTTGGCCACCGTAGCTGCAGGCATCCCATCTTTATTTGCCACTAGGGTTACATAGTGCACTGATCCAAGTGTAGAGTTCTGACAATAGTTTTCAAGTGTTCTGGCTATGCTGCTGCAGGCCTCCCAAAGCTCAGCACTCACAAGCAGCAATGCCATTTTTGTTTTTAATACTTGTAGTCGACTAGAAGCCATCTTTAGTAGAAGACTGGGTGGGGATTTTATGGGAAAATACATTGGGAAATGGCCGCACTTTGATATAGCTGCTTTATTTGGACTTATGATTTTCAAATATGCTCATTCTGCTGTATGGGCGAGCGTAGAATAGCAGAAAGGCAACAACAAAAATGGCTGGGGGACATTTCTGCCATGTCGTCCATGTTTTGTGATTTAGAAATAATGGCTGTGACCATTGCTTCCTTGTTTACATAGCAGAGGGCTCCCAGCACCCAGACTGTGACAAATCATAAAAGCTGGGCCTCTGTAGCCAGGCTGCATTTCATTAAACTTTAACTTCCCTTATCGGCGGTGACAGAGGATAGAATAATAAAGGCTTGACAGGTATCTAAAGATGTATGTTTGGACTAGCGGACACGAACAGCGTGAGAGCTGCAGCCAGTTTTGTCACCGAAGAAGGGACATATGTTGCAGGCTGTAAAAACCGAGGGCAGATGTTGTTGTTTTTCTGAAGCTGGGAGATGTTGTAGATGGTTCTTTGCACATATGTCCGCCATAAATAGTTCTCTTTCGCAAACAATGTTTCCTGCTGAGCAATGAAAGATTAATCAAATGATACGTATGGCTCAGCAAAGTAGTAATGTACGTTTTACTGGTTTTATTGGGAAACGATATTCAATTGCATGTAACCGCATGAATTTCTTATAATGACAACACATATATATATATATATATATAAAACTTTTTTTAAATAGTAAAACATTACATTTTAAGGCAGGCATTGCTTCGATGTTTGTTGCAGCAGGACCTTCCACCTTTTAATACACAATAAACCAGTTAAGACCTAAAATAGCACTTAACTGTCAAGTAATGTGTTTGTCGAGAGCACACTGATGAAAAGCATCACATTAATTGCTGAGTTGTAGTCAGAGCCTGAAATATGATTTTTCTTTCGAAAATGTGTGTGGAATGCTGAAAATAAATGAAAGTGGACAGTTTGTTTTTTTGCACGTTTCTTTGAACTGTGCCAAAGGAGTAACAAAATATACTCGAGGTATGCAGTCAGTCATTAAAAAAAGCTCAGCCTTGGTTGTGTGTGCCTCTCTAGCCGTGTTCCCCTCTCCGCCCACATCGAGGCCTCTCCGAAACCCACTCTACACAAAAAGAACCCACATAAAAGAAAATTGGATCTCAGGCATAAGTTGGATGAGGTTTACATCTATAAGGGACAATGCGGCAAGGCCAACACTAAATCACGTTACGATCTTGCGGGAGAAGCAGCTGATTGATTCCACAGAACCTTGCTCATCAAGGCCATCGGGTTTGAAACAAGGATATTTGGAATGTGAGGAAGAAAGAGGCATTTACAGCAACAAAAAGCTGCTGAAGCGGCCTTTGTAAGTATCTGAAAGGACCTATCTCCAGCTTGCCAGGCTCTCCCGTCGCGCAGACGAAAGAATAATGTGTAAATAAAAGCCGAGGGTGAGCTTACAAGTTTGCCTTTGTGAATAAAAATGGCCACACTAACAGTGCAGATGTATACACGTATGCATCATTTTACGTAATTAAACGTGCAAAAATAAGTCCCACAGATTTAGCGCTTTGCTGCACACTTAGGTGTGTTTTATTGCACTACACTCACATTGAAATTCTGAATCAGTGTTGATGTACGGATACACGCATGCGATAAAAATGGCCTTCCCTGTGGGTAGGAGTGGTGAGTGTGGAGGGTATTGGCCAGCCTGAGGAGCGCACCGGACGGCTCAGATAGCATCCTCCTGCAGGCGAGTCGGTCTGGAGTGCTGCGGCCGCTCCCCCTCCCCTGCAACCATGTCCTGCTGGAGAGAGCCCCTTCACCAAAGCTTTGTCTGAGAAGAGAGTAGCCGAAAGGGCCCTCTGACACACTGGACAAGACCCTTCAATATACAAGCGCCACCTCCACAGCCTGGAAAACTAACCTCAACTGCAGATATGCATGCATTTCGCATCCACTCATGTGTGGCACCGCGTGAGTGCCAATGATGCTTTATCTACTGCTTTTTTTGTGCCATTGTAGAGTTTGTACAGAGTGCTAAGCTCAAACACAAACATTGGTAGTTGCCGGCTAGAGCTGTACGCCATCTGCCCCATTCACCCCCCCCCCCCCCCCAACCCCCCCTTATCTGGCTTTCACTGTCTATTTCCAACAAGTAAGCTCTGCATTCATTGCACAGCAAACGAGAGAAAGAAGCAAGATAGACTTATACGCTACCTGTGCAAGTTTTAAATCGTTTTTATCTGCAGTGTTTTCGATTGTGTCACTGGAATGACAAATGGAGATGCCATCGATAATGAACAGCCTTGCAAATGGCGGTAAACAGATATCTCCACGCAGAGCTGTGTTTTCTAATTTACAATCAAAAAGATTAAGCCTCCGTAGCTGACCGCGTGTATTCCTGAAAAGAAAAAGAAAAACATCCCAGTCAATACCAGCAAACAATTGTCTTTCATGTCATCGTCAATAATAAACCACCAGACTTTTGAAAAGTCTCCGCAGAGAACTCAAACCATGTGTTGCAAGGTGTGACAAAGCCCGATGTGACACGCAGAAACTCCGGGAGAAGAAAGAGAAGCAAGGACGCGTGTGTGTGTGTGGTTAAACAGGAATGTAGTATTAGGTATTGTGTTTTTGTCCGTGTAACTGTAGGCTCAAATGAGGTTGTGACACATTTGAAATTGGCCCCTGCCTGCCCACAAAGACGGACCGGAACGCCGCAAGCACAAGCAAATCCATACTCTCCAGACACCTGCTCGGCTTGGAGAATCCTCAGATATTGACCTTCAGATCAGCCTGCATTCACAGTTGATGAAAAGATACAAGCACTCTAATCTGTTTGTCGCCTTTGCACTCCTATATATTGGCTAAATGACACAGACTTATTTTTTACTAAGGCTGCATGCTATCAATCTGAGTGATACATAAACCTAGTAGCCTACTACTAGGCTATGACTAATATTATTAAATAAATGTTTCCAAAAATGGACTAACCTAAATGACTAGTTAAAAATATATGTTTGTTATTTCAAGGTGAAGGGCAATTTTATTCATGTAACACATTTTCAACTTTTCGCCTTGCCACAATGCTGTACAACAGCCAATCAAACATAAAAACTGTCTCTTAGTGCCAGTAAAGAGGTGGGCAGCTGAGTTTTAAACCAGTTGGGGGCAATGTGTGGAGAACTGGTCCAGACCACAATACAAAGAGTTGCAGTAATCCAACTGGAAAGTACGGACCTCAGCCTCGTTTCCCCGTGTTCGCTTTTATTTTTAATACAACTCTAGGGCCAAAAACATAAAATGTCACCAGTACCGTGACAAATGAGAATAACATATAAATAACAAAATCATTAACAGACGTGGGCCTCGACATGGTACGATTCTCGAGTCAGTACATTATTGCGATATTTGGATTTTGCTCATTTATTGCCATATATTGCAATATTGTTCATAGCTCACTGAGAAATTAAAAAGGCAGTTTCAATTACAAGTTACGTATATATGTATATACGTACGTCCGACGACATTTTCAACGTATTCAGCCAATTTGTCCAGCTGTGGCTATTCCTCGCCCTCCAATGTTAACGATACCTGTACGAAAGGTTGTTTAATTTCGGCTATGGAGACGAGGACGGGTAACTTAGAGGAGCCACCCCGCAAAGTGAATGAGCATACTTTAGTTGACGTTGACGACGGGTTAGTCAGTCAAACCCGGAAAACCAAAAAAAACAGTAAAACAAAACAAAAACAAAAATTCCTCTGACAAATTTTCAGCAGTGGGACTACCTAATAAATTTTTATTTGAAAGAGGTACCATGAACATTTTCAGAAGCAAAAATAGCTGCATATTTGAGGGCTACTGTTATTAAATGTCTAACGACCGGCAGTAAATGTTGCTTCTGTTTGTTCCTCTGTCCATTCAAAGACATTTGACATATAACCGCCATGGAGCAATCGCCTCAAATCAACGGAGCAGCAAATCACTTCTGTCAATCTGCATTTGTGTGGTATACTAGGTAGGGTCCTAGACTCCTCCCACTGTGGGTCTGCATTTTCACACGACGCTGGTAGGCTGGGTGTTAGAGGTACTTGACAATAAGTATGGGAGTAGGGGGGAGTGCTTGCTACGGATCTCTGCGAACGGATAGGGATGCCTACATACCGTCTGTGTCAAAAACCTGCCATGCAAACACATGGATACACACACACACACACATACACACACATACTTGCACGATCAAACATACGTCAGAGATTCATTCTCACAATACCACACACACCCTGCGCCGGAAAACCATCCGATCATTTTCTTATTCGTATTTATATGCATATGAGAACCGGAAAAGCCCAAGGAAAATCTCAATCTATTTAAATTCAGGCCGAATCCATAAATTCCCACCTCCAAAAAGCTAGAACAGGCAGTGGACGGGACGTGTAGGCGGGGGACAGCGTATTTATTTGAGTGACATTGTCTAAATTGAAGTTTGACACTCTTCACCACTTTAACCTTTATGCAAATGTGAAAACATCTATACATGATGGACAGAATTCAATTAACTGAGATGACAGAATATAATCTAGTGAACTGAATACATCATGCAGCTGAAAGGTAACATAATCATGCCAGTAGGAATGTGTGGGGGGGGGGCGGCGGGAAAGAAACAGCGAGAGGAAGAGAGGGAGAGGAGAGAAAAGGGGGGAGGAAATGGAAGGAGGGCACAGAGCAGTTGGAAGATAGAGCCCATTTCCCCGTCGTCTTATCGAATGGCACAAGCTCCATTTCTCCAAAGCGGCGCCTTCAGTCCACTAAACTCTTGATCTTAAATGAGAGACCCTGGAAGACTGTTGCTAAGCAATTAGGGGGGCTTATTGAGCAGCTGATTCCCAGCGCTCAGTGTCCATCATTACAATTTTTCCTCACCTCATCGACTCTCATACTGATGAGCGGCAGTCAGTGCCTAGTGACCGTGCACGGGGACCGTGGCAGGACGCCAAACTACACCAGCACGCTTATTTCACCATATGGAACAAGACTATCCAAAAACAACTGTAGTTGTTTGGAATTTGAAGTTGCATAATATAGGGATGCATTTGCACGCGCCCCATTTTGATTGACACTTACAGTACTAGGTACTAATTAAACAAAATATGAGAAACACTTGAGGGGATTGTGGAATGTGCATTCATTTAGAACATATGACCTAAATCTTGCAGGGGAGGAAACGCCGCAAAGCAGCAGCCATCAGAGGGCCTCAGACACCACGCGCGTGTCCTAGCCCTTTACTGGCCAGATGGGGGCAACCTTACCCAAGTTATGGCAAACCAAACCAGTGCTGAGGCAGCTGGCCACACTAACAGTGTGGGTGGCAAGAATGGGGTTTCTGTACTGCTTATAACTTCACCTATGCCAGAATACACCCACAGAAGTGTGTTGAAAATATTGGATAATTTTTTGAAATCATATCTTTGGAATTGTGAGATCTAGCAATGCTCAATTTCCCCCCAAAAGCAAACAAATATGCATTCAGCATGTCTGTGTTAAAGGCATTTGCTAATGACTTTGGTTGTTATTCATTTTGCTTTCTGACACTAGATGGCTCTGCGAGACCCAAATTAGAACCCAAAGTCTTTAAATCCAATCTGGGCTGCAAGCATCCTTCCGGAAATGAAATAGAACTACATTGATGTACGTTGTTTTTTGTTGTTGTTTTTGTTCAAAGGAAATATGGATACAAATGGATTGGGTTGCCAAACCTCTTTGTCAAATCCAAACTGTGTATGGCTGCTCGTTTTATCCAATCAGTGGGCCTAAAACTCTGTACTCCTAATGCATGGTTAAGTGACTCCTCACTAGATCTCTTACATATAATATAAGTTCCATTAGCCCCCCAAAAGCTGCTGCACATTCGTTCAATAGAACCACAGAATTCCAGAGCAAGCAATTCAGAGTGCTGTTACAGTGGATGCTTGTGTCAGGTTAGTCCTGCTTTCAGCGACTACACCCTCTGTATAGACTGTTAATTGGCATGTTTAAAATTAGGTAGATTTGCTCCGCACTAATCATTCTCCAATTCAGGGCTGCAGCCTTTCAACTCGGGACAGTAATCAGCATGTCTGGCCTACATTGCGTAATCGGTAATTAGGATTTGCCGAGGGGACAAACGCCAATAAATTCCCATAAATGACAATAAGCTTATTGATCGAATGAGCCTCCAAAAAAGTCTCATGAAGACAAGGTCAGTTTGCCATGTGTGCACTGAACAATAACCCGGATACCTTGCACCGCAGAGAGTTTACGCAACGAGACTGTTTTTCTATGGAACAGATGCAAACCGTTACCTTGCGTATTCCAAAAAGCCCTGTCATTCCTTTTCCTGTAGACATTGTCTAAAAAGGTGGGCCTGTCCCTGAGGCCCCCCAATGCACCATGGGTAATGTTTTGACCTCCTCAGGTATAATGAGAGAGCTGCAGATTGGCTGCTGAGAGGCAGAGTGGCAGCACTCCAACCCTGACTCTCTCCTTATCCTGGGAAACCCATCCTGGATTCACTCCTGCCTGCCTCACTCACAGCTTTGGGGACCAAGCAGCTCTCTGTAAATGTACCCACCAGCAAACATTGACTGCACTTGCTGCAAGGTCACCCCCAAATAAATTTCATCGGGAGCACTAAAACAATAGGCGAGGTCTTTACTTATTCTATAAATATCAAAATTAGGCACCCTCGTTCATTTGCTTTCCTGTGTACTTTTCATATGCAGGGAACAGAATACACAGCTGCTGAAAAGTGTCGAGATAGTGGGGGAAATGTTATCACTCAAGTCAATATAAAAATGAAATATGTAAATTAAAGGTGCTGAATCAGAACAAATAGGTGCCTCGAGCTTCATGTCTGAATATCTTCCATGTGTGATCTGACATTGCAAAGCAAACTCTTTGTACTATTAATGCCTTTTTAGTTTTTGACTTTTACCACTTTATTAATCAAAATAGTTCAGCTTGATTGAAAGAGCACCAATAAACCCAAAAGTCATTGGGGGTTCATATAGATATTTCTAACATCGCTAACATCTATGACTTCCATTTCTAAAAGCCTTTGGTCCCATCACAAACACATTAGGGGAAGATCACACAGCAGTTAGGCAGACCTCTGCTGTACTGCTGTTGTCAGGTGACTCTCTTTTCGGTGTGAACAGCGACAGATCCCAGTGGGGGGCCGCGGTTGATTGCGGTCCACGGACACAACAATAGCGCCTGTGAACCCACTGCTTTATGGCTGTCCTGGCTTTGATGCAACATCTAATTGGCCAAGATGAACTGTTGTGTGGCAGCTTGGAGCTCAGCGCCAGTGTGCGCCAGTCCACACTGCCACGGTGTGCATTTAATTAGGCCTCCTTTGTCGCATGTGCGTAAACACACATGCAATATCAATATTGCATGTCTATATTTGCTGTCATGTCTGTGCATCTGATTGCATATGTCCAGGCACATTGGTCACGTTATGTATGGCTATTTGTTGTAATAATAACCAAACAGTTTACCATCTGTGATTGGGTTCATGGAAGAATTCTGATGGAGAGGGTTTCATTGCATGGTGCTCTAGCTAGAGCTATCCATGACTGTCTTGGACAACGAGAATGCTCGAAGAAGGAGCTCGGGGTGCTGCAGCGGTTTGTTTTCGCAGGCCCTTCACTTCTCAGCATTCGGCGATGGGTCTGGAGCCTGGGCTGGGTGTGAGTGGTGCTTTGTTTAATGTCCTCTCAGTGCTGGAGAAAGCAGCAGAGCCTTGTAATGAGCTTGGACTCACAAGAGAGGAAATCATGTTCCTCCTTGCTAATTACAAAAAGCGATGGCAATCTGTAGCTTGAAATTTGAAGAGATACACATTGTGGAACCTCTGACAGGTCAACCACAGTTCAAGCATACTGGCTGACCATANTCTCAGTGCTGGAGAAAGCAGCAGAGCCTTGTAATGAGCTTGGACTCACAAGAGAGGAAATCATGTTCCTCGTTGCTAATTACAAAAAGCGATGGCAATCTGTAGCTTGAAATTTGAAGAGATACACATTGTGGAACCTCTGACAGGTCAACCACAGTTCAAGCATACTGGCTGACCATACTTTTTTAATATGGTAAATAGGGACAAGATTGTGGACCTACACAAGGCTGGAATGGGCTACAAGACCATCGCCATTTGGTGACAATAGTTGGTGCAATTATTTGCAAAACGAAGAAACATAAATTAACTGCCAATCTCCCTTCCTCTGGAGCTCCATGCAAGATCTCACCTCGTGGAGTTTCAATGATAACGAGAAAGATGAGGAATCAGCCCAGAACCACTCGGGAGGAACTTGTCAATGATCTCAAGGCAGCTGGGACCATAGTCACCACAAAAACAGTTGGTAACACACTACCTCGTGAAGGACTGAAATCCTGCTGTGCCTGCAAGGTCCCCCTGCTCAAGAAAGTCCATCTACAGGCCCGTTTGAAGTTTGCCACTGAACATCTGACTGAGTCAGAGGAAGACTGGGTGAAAGTGTTGTGGTCAGATGAGACCAAAATTGAGCTCTTTGGCATCAACTCAACTCGCCGTGTTTGGAGGAGGAGGAATGCTGCCTATGACTCCAAAAACACCGTCCCCACTGTCAAATTTGGAGGTGGAAACAATATGCTTTGGGCGTGTTTTTCTGCCAAGGGGACAGGACAATTGCACCGTATCAAAGGGAGGATGGATGGGGCCATGTACCGTCAAGTGTTGGGTGAGATGGGTCATGGTTGGGTATTCCAGCATGACAATGATCCAAAACACACAGCCAAGGCAACAAAAGATTGGCTCAAGAAGAAGCATATTAAGGTTATAGAGTGGCCTAGTCAGTCTCCAGACCTTAATCCCATAGAAAATCTGTGGAGGGAGCTGGAGGTTCGAGTTGCCAAACATCAGCCACAAAACATTAATGACTTGGAGAGGATCTGCAAAGATGCCAAAAATCCCCCTGAGATGTGTGCAAACCTTGTGGCCAACTACAAGAAACGGTTGACCTCTGTGATCGCCAACAAAGGTTTTGCCACCAAGTACTAAAGCACGTTTTTCAAAGGGATCAAATACTTATTTCCTTCGTGGAAATGCAAATTAATTTATAACTCTTTTTGAAATGCTTTTTTTAAATTTTTTTTTATTTTGTCAGTGTTGTCTTTCAGTGTTCAAATAAACCTACCAATGAAATTATAGACTGATCCTTTCTTAAAAAATCAGCTGGGGTTGAAATCGTTTTTTCCCTCACCGTAAATCATTCTTAGATACAGCACACTAACCGATATAATGTATATATGATATTGATATATAGTATTGGTCTCAGATTGATACTAGCGTGACAGGATCAGTAATTTTCATCTATGTTTATTTTCACAAATATGGAAAGTATGCAAGCGCTAGGTTGTAAGCCAATAATCTTCATCATACAATGCTTGTCCAAACTGTCAATTAACTGAGTCACAAAACAATGCAGGTACATTTTAAAATTGCTTTATAACTTTGCATGCATAACATAAGCATGATGCTTTTAACTGAATGCACCAAGTGTCGGATTGTTCACCCACTGACGGGGAGCGTGAGCCAGGTTCGTTTTACCCTTCTGACGATGCGTGCGTTAGTAATTGAAACAAAAGCTAAAAATGATGGATGGCAACCGTAGCTGCTACTACTAACACGTTACTATATGTTGATGTATGTAAAGTAGTAAAGTGTGAAGGGCGATGCGTTTGTTACCTGGGCCGCCAATGGGGACTTGACCAGCCAGAATTTTTCTTGGCAGACATTGTGAGGACCAGTATGGTTAAAAAAATAATATTGATAATAATAATATATATTGCAGTATGTTCAGTAGCGGAACAAACCAGGGACGGGTCAAATAATAAAGCTTAAGATTTTACAAGCTCCACCTCCTATCCGGGCCCTCCCAGCCCCCCCTAAAGCTGCACCCCTGCATTGCATACATTGACATTTACAGTATTTGACGAGAAACCACAGTCCACTGTGTCATATGCCGACATCAGAACCCAATATTTCAATCAGCTGCTTAAAAATTAACTCTTACATTATACCTAAATGCTGGGAAGTATACAGTAAGCAAGTTCCTTACTGGCTGAAGACAAAAAATTCGAACTTTTTCTAGTTACATTTTGCCTTTTTGCTCTAATTTTCTACTTCTGCTGGGTTTTTGTTAACTTTATTTCTGCAATGATTGTCTGCTATTCTGGGAGAGCAGAAATATATGCTTCCAGACTAGTCTAGAAAAACCTGCAAGACTACCGCAAAATAGGGTCTGTTTTTATGATTGTTTTTTTCTTTTTATGCTGTATTTTGGATGTCCTTCGTGTATTCCGTGTGCAGTGTGAGTGACTTAGAGGTAAACTCAACATACACCACGTCTAGCAATGGAACATGTTTGGAACCCATTAATCACGTATAACTATTAATTAACAGCACCGTGACATATAAAACTCTAAAACCTACTATATATGTTAGGCCTGTCAAACAATGAAAGTATTTAATTGGCATTAATTACATTTTGTCCATAATTAACTGCTCTTAATTGCATACAAGTAGAGGTTTTTATCTATGATAAGTAGGGCTGGTAAACGATTTGATACGCAATTACAACATACATTTTTACATAAAGGGATATCAAATTTGGAAATATGGGCCATTATTTAATTTAAAAAATAATATTCATTAAGAAACCCCCCAGTTTTTGCATGTTTTAATGCAAGCTGCGTTGTTCCCACTTTGACTGTTTTTTAAACTTCTCACACTGCACAAATAGACTACTATACGTTTTTTTTTCCAATTTTTCTTTCACCTCATATTTTGTCCCAAATGCTGATTTTATACAGGAATGCATAAAGGTAAGATCTGATGACTTTGTTGTGTGCTAATGTAAAATATCAATCAAAACATAAGACAAGGTACTGCTGTATAAATGACATTTAAAAAATATGATCAGTGCTTCGGTACCTTTTATCTGGCAAGTCGACATACTTTGTGACAATTCCAAACACAGCGACATTAGATACTTTGGTTTTGTTGCGAGAGCCATCTGCGAGAGCTTTGAAGCTACATTTCCCAATCAAAACCAAAATACCCTCTCCTCGACCATTTCTGGTCAATATCTGTTCTCGCTTGTGACTCCACAGTCACCGCTACTTCCTTACATTACGGTGTGGGCCGAGGGTCAAACAGGACTTGCACACCTAAAAATAGTTCTGTTAAAAGAAATTTCTTTTAACGCGTTGTTAATGTGTTAACTTATATATATAGTGTATATACAGTATATACTGTACATACACACACACACTGTATATACATGCTCAGCAGCTCAAATAAGAGCGTGGAGATTAGAGCTCAGACTATACATCTCTATAAAAGTTCATCCCAATAGATAGACTGTCAAAAATGATGGGCAATTTTGGAAGACGCGCTACATTGTTTATTTGCATAAAATTGAAGAAATAGTGCAGAGTGTCATGTGTCTCGGCGCGCGTTGAACTCACCACCGCACACCGACTGATTACGGCAAATTACACTACCGTATGTATGAGTTGCAGAGAACCAGCTCTCCGTGCAATATGCAGCCCTGAAACTGGCGAGGAGAAATTGTTGCGCCAAGTACCATAAAAACAGATTGTGAATTAGCTGCATAGGATGCCCCCTAAACCCCCTGTTTTATTCATGAGCATGAAGGCTATCAGAACCTAAGAAACCCCTGTGGTCTTGCCCGCTACATTGTATCAAGGTTGCACGTCACATCAGTGGAAGGCTGCCATTTTTTTTGTACGTGCCAGATTAACTGGTGCTGTTATTTGTTGACGCTGCATAACCATTTGACTTATGCTTATGCAGTCACATGTCAGCCCAGCATCAATTTTAAAAACTTTTAATGATAAATGTATTATGGATCCCAGTCTGATTGTTACATTTTTAAGGGTTCAGGGTAGTTTGAGCGACTTTGGTGGAGGAAGGTCGTAACTGCACAGCAATTGAGGAAACTATGAAACTATGCTTATGAGATATCGATGCTGCACTACAGGGCATCGAGGAGCCTGGGGAAACGTTGCCAGCTACAGGGGTTGCAGTGGATGGCGGCAAAGTGACAGCAAAGTGAAGCGGCCACATCTGCCATCATTACAAAGGAGTGTACAAGAGAAAATGATGTTTCCAGCTTCGAAATTTTGCCTGGACATTTTTGTTGGAAGAGACGGCACTGAAAACTAGAAAAATAAAGATTTGTTAGTGTACAGTACTATATGGTGTACTGCATTGTCAACAATTCCAATACAGACTACACTGCATATGAATTGGTTATATCTTTGACAGACGGAACTATATTGTTTTTTCTTTTATCTACGTAAGATGATTAGTGTTTGTAAAACCCAGAGCATTGTGTCTGTTTACGTGGTTTGTCGAGATGCCAGAATATTGTAATTGCCCGCTCTGATTTTAGCAGCTTAGTATCTCGGCATTACTGAGAAATAGGAGTCCTAATGAGTAGAATTGTTATCTGAAAGCTGGCCCCCTTTTTTCACAACTGCCAAAGCACATTAGATCCAGACAGCTCATTTCCATTCCCCCTGTCATCTCTCTAGAAATGACGTGCAGTGCTTGAAACTGTTTATTTCCAAATTCAGACCTCCTCCGCGGCAGCCATCGGCTTCAATTACCATTTTTTTTTTTTCCTGAGCGAAGCCATCAGGCAGCCTGACACTGAGGTCCAACCTAATTCCCACCTTCTCCAAAGTCAAGAGCATAATGTGCAGATAAAAAAGGTGGAAAATAGCCTGCCGCTCATTAGCATGCAGTGCCTGCCTGTTCATTTGCTTGCTGCGAATGAAAGTTCTAACACTCAGCGCCTTGTGCAACGCGAGAACGGTCCTCTTCAGACTGCCTCGTGTCCTTACTGCCGTGGAAAGGTCATCGGCAGAGGTGTGTGCTCACCGACCTGGCTGACTGCTCTTCTCTGTCCCACCAGGGAGAAGGGTTAGTTGAGGGTATTGATTCAGGGGGAACCTCATTACCCGCTGAATCAACATATTATTGCCATGTTTCACCCAGACGTATTGTTTACAAGTGTCTTTAGCATGGGCAAAAGCCTGCCCTCGTGGGCCATGACTGCATTCATTAGAGCCTGACCTGGGTGATTATGTTATCTGATACGCTGCTCGCTGGCTTGGCCCAGTGAACAGGGCCACTGGCCTGCATTGGCCGGGGCCCATTACACTCCCTCTCTTTTTCTTTCCCCCTCAATCCCTCGGTGTCTCTGCCCGTGCTCCTTATGAATGTCTCCATTAGCCTGCCGATGTGTAAATTGTTTTCACCTGCACTGCGGGCAGATGGGGAGCAGTGTCTCTGTCGTGATTTCCTATGCATGAGCTTTCTAATCAGTCCAAGAGTAACATGATTCCCTTGCTCCTTGCTGAAAGGTGAGCTTGTGCGAGCATGCACACATACGTACCATCATCACACAGGGTCTCGCACTCACATTCTGCAATCAATATGCATGATGTGCTGTGGGGATATTGGTGCAGATGTGGTAGTGACAGGGTTCATTATATGACTTCGCCTTAGAACATTGCAATGGCTTAATACAGGAGAGTGGGCCTGGGCCTGAGATGATCCTTGCCACTACCATTTCCATTTTCAGTCCAAATTGAGGGATAATTTGACTTGGAAGACTAAACCCACATAAGCACAATGACATCCAGTAGCAGTGTCAACCGACTGTGACCCTCGGAAGAGACGGGAGAGAATGCCCCACACGCAAACAAATAAAGCTTCCTTTGAATACCGTAATGTGAATGTGACTTGTGCCCTCTGGGCCTCTCTTCTAGAATGGGGTCAAACGGGCCACCCAAGCCCTATGGGTGCAGGGAACAGTGCTCATCTAATGAGGTGTTTATTCTTGACTGCATGCACTACACAGAAAAAGAACATCAACAACATCCATCGAATAACATGAGCGTAGCTGTGGCCGAGGGATTTTAGGTCTTTCATTACAAAGCATTTAATCTTTAATTGTGAAAACTGCAAAAATTATCTCAGGTTCACAATTGCAGTCCTGGTAACTGTCTACAGATATATCTATACAGATAAATATATGCAACTATATATTTAATACTTGAATATAACTTAGGAGTAGTCATTGTAATGCAGGGGTGTCAAACTCGTGCCACAGAGGGCTGAGACCCTGCAGGTTTTCTTTCCAGCCGGTCACTAAAGCAGGTGCTTGATATTGATGACCTCCTTCTCTCATATTGAAGGAGGTGTTGATCATTAAAATCACCAGCTGCAGTGGCCTGCAGGGAAGAAAACCTGCAGAGTCCTGGCCCTCAATGGCATGAGTTTGACAATTGTGTCAAATGTCCTCTGAAAATAACTCAAAATAGCCATTACTGTCTACATGGCTGACAACACAAGTGAGTACAACCTTGTGTTGTCGTGAGAAAATGGATGTTGTACACCTTGCACTCATCCACCATCTGCTTGAGAATGCCCCAAAGGTGCTCAATTGGGTCCAAGTTTTGAAGACATACTTCCATCTAGAGCTGCAACGATTAATCAATTAATTGATTATTCATTTTTAGTTAATCGTTTGATTTAAAAATGTATTATAAACATCTTGATTTTAGCCACTCTAATTTTCCATGAAAGCAGACATACCATCTTTTGTGTTTCAGGCAAAACAAGATACTTCACACACATCACCTTTGACTTTGGAAAAGAGCTATCAACATTTTGCCTCTTTTTGGTATCTTGCAAAGCAAACCACTGCAGAGATGTGTGCGTAGAGCATGTATGAAATCATTCCCACGCAAAGTAAATCGCATACTTATACTTGTGCTTAGAAAAATTCCTACATTTCTGCACTCTCTCCATTATCTCTTACCCTGCATACACACAAAACATACTGGTAGAACAGTGAAACTGCAGTAGAGTGTTTGTGATGTTTGTCAACTGATGGTTTATAATTTGCTACTTCAATTTCGGTGACTGAGATCTTCCTCTGCTATAATTTTTGGAGGGAAAACGTCCATTCATGCATTCTTAAGGGGATTACTGCAAATAAGGGAAAATCAAAAATGTCTTTTTAAAAATTAGATTAATCGATTAATCGGAAAAAAAAATCGACCGATTCATCAGTTTGAAAATAATCGTTAGTTGCAGCCCTACTTCCATCGATCCATTTTCATACTTGGCCACTCCATTACCTTCACCATCAGGTTCCTCAGCAAGGCACTTCTGTCATCTTGTGTGTGTTTGGGCTAGCTACGTTGTTGGAAAACTACCCTACAATCCACGGTCCTGCTTTGCCTCAATAGGTCGCAGTACATGTTGGAATTCATGTTTCTCTCAAAAAACAGCTCTCCAGGAGCAGCAGCACTCATGCATCTCCATGACACCCTCACCACCATGCCTGACTGAGACACTGTTATCTTGGTACTCACTTGTGTTTCCAATTATTTAGACGACAATGCCTGTGTGCAGTGTCAGTTTCACTGAATAATAAGTGGACACTTCTCTACAAGGTGTATACCAGGGGTGTCAAACATACACCCTGCATCAGGTCCGCAAATGGGTTTAATCCGGCCCACAAGATGATTTTGTAAAGTATAAAAATGAGCTGCAATTTTTCAGTAAAATAAACTGCTGTTCTAAATGTGTCTACTGGATGGCACAATAGCAATTGTGTTAAGCAAGCAGACTGTTTAGACTGCAAGGGCGGCCAGTCAGGGTGAGCTATTTCGTAATGAATGTACACGTGGACTTCTGGTTACATACAGGTCTCGTTCTTAGACTGTGCTGTCAGTTGAGTTTTTGAGTATATCCTTCTGTGGTGCACTGTGCTGTAAAAACAATTTAAATGGTAAAATTTTAATTAATTCATCTGCCTTCCTGTTCCTGTTCTTGAGCCTTCTCCACCGATGTTGGAGTCAAATTCCTTGTTTGTGTAAGCATACTTGGCCAATAACGCTGATTCTGAACATTCCCAATAAAAGCGTTACACATTGATTCATTCCAATTCTAGTAGCACTCTCCGTATCGAGGTTGTTCATTAGCGACGAAGTAACCCAAAGAACAATGGCAAAATAGCTGCATCATGGTTTCTTACCAAGTTTACAAACCAGAAAACACTACCCAAAGCACTTTGGTGGAGAATTGCGTGGCATACACTCAACCAATGCAGAACATTTAAAGACTCATGACGGCGTCAGACGGGACGATGTAGTGACTACAAAGAAACATAAAACAGTTGGAGCCACACCAGAAGGCTCCGGAGCTGCGGGTTGCAGACCCCTGCGCTGGACGTTGAAGTACTCTGGAGTTGCTGCTGAGGAGAGGTGGCAAGCTGATGTGGGCTTATTAACAGCCCCCGGATCAGTGCATCCGTGTTAGAGTCATCCCCGGTGAACGAGAAGGTCATTTTCTCATGCATTCGGGTTGGGAAAAGGGTCCTGAATGTCGTTTGTGCATACACGCACAAATGGCAGTTCAGAGTACCCAGGCTTCTTGGAGTCTATCAGAGGGTTGCTGGAAAGCACTCCAGCTGGTGACTCTGTAGTTCTACTGAGAGGCTTGAAAGTGGGCAATGACGGTGCGACTTGGAGGGGCACAATAGGAAGGAACGGCCTCCTCAATCTGAACCAGTGTGGTGTGATGCTATTGGACTTCTGTGGGCCACAGTTTGTCTATAACAAACATCGTGTTCGAACATAAGAATGTCCACAAGTGCACTTGGCACCAGGACACCTTAGACCACAGGTCTATGATTGACATGGTAGTCATATCATCAGTCCTGCGTCCGCATGTTCTGATTTGGATTAAATAGTGGGGGGGGGATGCCGGACAAACCTCGGAGACCCAAACATGTAGTGAGGGTTTGCTGGGAATGTCTGGCGGAGTCTCCCGTTCGTCAAGTCTTCTACTCCAATCTCCAGCGGAGCTTTGCCTACGTCCCTGGGGAGGACAAGGACATTTAGTCCAAATTGCCTACATTGCTGAAGCAGCTGGTTGGAGCTGAAACCTCAAGGTGGGTGGTGCAATTTGTGGCGGAAAGCTCCAACACCAATGGCGGTCACTGTTATGATGAAGAGAGAGCTGAGTCGGAAGGCAAAGCTCCCAATTTCCTGGTCGATTCATGTTCCCACGTGCACCTATTGTCAACAGTTTTGTGTTAACGCCTTGGCGTCCTCCCTTAACTTAAAACAAAATTAAATTACTTTTTATTTTATTATTATATCACATTATGCAACTCTCTCAAGCTGCAGGCACTCGAGATGGACACTAACCCCTGACAGTCCACTGTGCCCACCCCCCGGGGCACCAGCCCCACTATTTGAGAACCACTGAGGTAATGTAATGTAAGTTAATGTCTCAATGTGTTGTCATCTGTCGCCTAGTGACCAGAATACTACATATCACTTGTATTTCAATGTCATGCTTTGACTAATAATAGACCATAGTCCACCAAACAGCCGTCATTTATTAATTAATTCATTAGTTGCAATATGAGGAAATTGGGTAAAGGTTGATCATTTTAGTTATAATTTTACAATAATAAAGTGAAAATATTATGAGAATAAAGACATATTACAAAAAGGTATGAGAAGAAAGTTGAAATATAAATAAATATGCACACACATAAATAAAAAGGGAAAGGGAAAGAAAAACGGGGTAATGGAGAAATATTTTTGTAATCAAGTATTTTACTGAAAATGTTTTTCATTAATCAAGACATCGGAAAAGGCCGCATGGTGGTTGAGTGGGTAGCATGTTGGCCTCACAGTCAGGAGATCAGGGTTCGAATCTCCGTGTGGAGTTTGCATGTTCTCCCCGTGCGTGTTTGGGTTTTCTCCGGGTACTCCGGTTTCCTCCCACATTCCAATAACATGCATGTTAGGTTAATTGGCGACCCTAAATTGTCCATTAGAGTGTGAATGTGAGTGTGAATGTTTGTTTGTCTGCCCTGCGATTGACTGGTGACCAGTCCAGGGTGTACCCCGCCTCCTGCCCAAAGTCATCTGGGATAGGCTCCAGCATACCCATGACCATAATGAGGATAAGTGGCATAGAAAATGGATGGATGGAGAGAAAAAACAACATTTCGTTTAATATAAATCTAAATTTCAGACAGAAATAAAACAAATATTCTCTACCACACGTTAGGCGTTCTTACAGCACAATGACAAGTAGCCACTGTCGTTAGAGCCAAGAGTCACTGGAACCCCATGGAAGCATTCAGACACCACTCAAGACTGGCATGTTTATTCAAATATCCACCAAGTACAGCATCGCATTTCTGTCCGCAGCATAAGATGCTGTTTAAAATTTCATAAACTATATAACTTATAAACAACATATTTCCTTTTTTCTTCTCAGGTAACAACAACAACAACAAAAAAACCCACATGAAACCAAACCTCAGATTCAACTCATTCAACTGTTTTTTGTGAGCTTTCTTTTTCATGAAATTATAGAGAGGATTTGTTGCAGCTTTTCATCCACTTGATAGCACTTAACTAATTGCTTTCCTCTCATAGCCTAAAACGCGGTCATTAAACATAGTCACACGAATAAACTACAGTACACGGAGAATGAACACTCAGTCACAAAAATTAAGCACTATAGTATTTTGTAACCCTTTTCAAAACTTGCCCGAGCCCGGTTTTGAACAGACACCAGTAACACCATCGTCTGTTTTAATATTTTAAATAACATGTTGTGGAAATGAAACCATACCCGTGCCAACTACAAGTGCCTACTTTGCGAAACAATTAAAATATGTGGTGGAATGACTCTCGCTGCTTAGCACTCACACTTAGCAAATCAACAAAACAAGTGACCATTGAATTAGCACGTCAAGCCTGAGAGCTTTTATACTCTAATGTAGAATGCATGCTGATGAAAAAAAAAATGTGCTCAAACAATCAAGTTCCAATTCAGGGGAAATTGTGGCAAAAGGGGGTGTTCAATGCAGATGCAGAGGGATTATCAAATGCTGAATTGTAATGTCATTTCAAACAAGCTCCATGTTTCCCTTCTCAGATAAGAATCCAGCATTTACAATAACCCCCTAGAATGTGTAAAAATACTATAGAGGTGGGAGCGACAGACATGGAAGAACAGCCAGAAAAAAGACATGTGAAGCCAAAACCACACATGGTCCAAGTCTCACGCAGGGGGAGGAAGAAAAAAAGGGTGAGTGTTGAAAAAGATAATTTAGCATTTGTGTAAGCTGTTTATCAAATTATTAACTGCATAGATGTTGCTGACTGGCTAGAGGCTGAACAGCGAACACAGGCTGTGTTCACCGTGCGAACAAAGGTCTGGAGGATTCACAGGAGATGTGCACGGAATACCAATTTAATTTACTTGTTAATTCTTATGCAAATTGTGACCTCTGTTGGAGCATATCCATGTCCACAGTGTTTGTACTGTATGAGTTAATGAGAACAAACAAAAAATAAGGAGTAAATGTGGCCGATCATTGTGGCCGATCATTTAATAAAAATAAATACAACTAAAAAAACTTTCCACCAAGCCCCATATTGTGATTCACACCAAAATAATAATCCTATATTAAAATATATATAAATACAGTATATATATAAGTGACAAACATACATATATACAAGCTACAAAGAGCATATTTCTCTTGTGTTACACAGACATAAATTTACTATACTGTCTTTTTTGGTTTTCATATAATATTAATGAAATAATGTAAGGTAAAGCAAAAATATATATAATTTTTAAAGTTGATTTAGTGAAATTATTTACTAATAGAAATAAAATATCTTACCATGATAAAAATTTCAAAGGTCCCCTATTTTTTTAAATTTTGGGATCATAGTATCCAGAATTATTCGATTATCGGGATTAGTCTCTGATATTTTGTAGTTTTGTATTGAATAAAGGCTGATATTTTGTATTTTTTATGTTGAGCTCAAACCATTTTTTTGTGGCGTTATATGCGCATATTATATCTCGCAATGTTAACGAATCCCATTTTCGACAATTCGTGAAAGTTTCATCTTTCATCATTCGAGCTATTTCAAGCTATTTGGAACACAAACAGAGAAAAAAACAAAACAGAAAAATGGCGGAGATAAAAATATTTTCTATTTATATCAATTTGGATGTATGTATATGTATGCATAAATAATAACTATATGTAGTTATTATTTAATCTGGTTGTTTTCCACGTTTAGATTTTTTTGTTTTATTTTAGAGGAAAAAATTTAACTTGTTCAGTTTAATTCGATTGATTTACTTCTAATATTTACCGGGCACACGCTAAAAGATATTTAGTAAAAATGTGAAATAAACAACGATGGGTTGAGACTGGAAACACATTTTATCACTTAAACCAGTTAATTGTTGAATATTAAAGGAACGCATGGATGCAGATGATGTACCATTTTTACATGCACTAAAAACATCCAAATGACTCTTTTAAAAGCAAGTAAATACCTAAATTACATCCGATTAACGCACATAGAAGATGCTACTGGAAACCAGATCCCTCCTGCATGTAGACTCTTTGATTGATGGCTCATCAAAGCATCTTTTCTATGCATGAGCCAGTCTCCATGGAGAATCGAGGCAGAGATCTTAAAATTTCATTTGCAAGGAAAAAAGAGGAAGGGACTGTTTACACGAACAAAGAGACAAATGAAAACTACAGAAGCTGAAATAACTCAATATTTAAAATACAAAGTGCCTGTTTACGACATCATAGAATGTTCTGGAAGTTTTAGCCAGTTTTAATACATAACATGACACCTGAACACATCACCAGTTGGTAGAAACGTATATATTTAAATGGAATAAAATTAGAAAAGAAATATGTCTGTATTTCATTTGTCGTTATTCATTTGACCAGACGGCTTCGACTAGTGACAAGCGTCGGCAGGTAGCAATCTTTTCCTCTACCTCTGTCTCCATAGCTGAACAACCTGAAATGACTACAATCGCCCCCTTGAGTCTTGGAGGCACACAACATTTAGCCATGACAGCGCCCCATGTGAAAAATGAACTATTATTTTAGTGACGACTAAATGAACGTACTTTTTTAGTGCATGGTTTGAAAAAAATTACTTATGCAACAAAAAAAAAAGACAAATGTTTCTTCCCGTTTCTTCTTTTTGTATTTTGAAGCTCTAGTTAGAACCTCCTAAAGATCCAACAGTGCAAAATATCAATTCTTGAAATTTTACAACTGGTCTTAAATTTTTGATCAATCAAATCAATCAAATTTTTGATTTTTGATATACGTATACATTTAGGCCTGTCACGATAATTAATATATCAGGTAATTGAACGCTAAGAAAAAAATGTAGATCTATCTACCGATCTATCTATCTATTCTCCCTTTACCACACAGGTTGGATGCCAAGAGGCTTGACTGTGCACGTTCATGTTGGATATTCATCTTCGTCGCTGTTAATTTCACGTTGGCAGTTGAATATTCTGTTTCATATAAACAGTGGTAGACCCAACCCCCCACACTGTGCCCGGACTGCTCTTTCATGGTGCGAGGACCGCTCATTCACAGCAGCATGTTCTCACAAACACTAACCAGCCCTCTCCTGTATTAAAGATGTCGAGGAGGAAACCGGAAACATCGGCTAAGTAGATGAAAAAACAATGATACTCCTACTAGCCACTGAACATGAAGATGATACGGCAATAGCCAATATAAGCAAGCTGGGAGGGTTAGCTTGCTTTGGCGGCGCATGCAAAGTGTGTGTGCCAGTATGAGTTGTGCTTTAGTGCTTATGGAAGCCAGTGTTTTAGGTAGGCCACTGATGCAAGTTGTGTGTCAGTGAAAACAGACACGACTTAAAGAGGCACTCAATACACTCATTACATTATATTTGACTTTTCCTGCTTTCAAAATAAGAGCAGTGCACATCCTGTCAATTATTCTATTCCATTCCATTTTCTTCCGCTTATCCGGGTCTGGGTCACGGGGGCAGCAGTCTCAGTAGGGAAGTCCAGACTTCCCGGTCTCTGGCGACCTCTTCCAGCTCCACCAGGAGGACACCAAGGCGTTCCCAGGCCAGCTGTGAGACATAGTCCTTCCAGCGTGTCCTAGGTCTTCCCCGGGATCTTCTCCTGGCTGAGGATGCCCGAAACACCTCACCAGGGAGACGCCCGGGAAGCATCCGAACGAGATGCCCGAGCCACCTCAACTGGCTCCTCTTGATGTGAAGGATCAGCTGCTCTACTCTGAGCTCCTCCCAGATGGCCGACCTCCTCACCCTACCTCTTAGGGTGAGTCCAGCTACCCTACGGAGGAAACTCATTTCCGCTGCTTGTATCCACGATCTCGTATTTTTGGTCAAGACCCATAACTCCTGACCATAGGTGAGGGTGGGAATGTAGATTGATCGGTAAACAGAGAACTTTGCCCTTCGGCTCAGCTCTCTCTTCACCACGACGGTCTGGTACAGTGACCGCATTACTGCTGACGCTGCACCGATCCGTCTGTCGACCTCAAGCTCTAACCGTCCCTCACTCGTGAACAAGACCCCAAGATACTTGAACTCCTCCACCTGAGGCAAGACCTCACTCCCAACCCGGAGCCTACAGTAAACCCGTTTCCGACTGAGAACCATGGCCTCGGATTTGAAGGTGCTGAGTCTCATCCCAGAAGCTTCACACTCAGCTGCAAACTGTTCCAGTAAACGCTGACGGTCACAGCGTGATGACCATCAGGACCACATCGTATGCAAATAGCAGAGACGAAATCCTAAGGTCACCAAGCTGGACTCCCTCAACACCTTGACTGTGCCTAGAAATTCTGTACATGAAGATTATGAACCGAATTTACTTCCATATACTTCCCCAACATCTAATCCAACTCACCACCGGGTGGCGGTCACTTGACAGCTCAGCCCCTCTCTTCACCCGCGTGACCAGAACATGCGGACGCAGGTCTGATGATACAACCACAAAGTCGATCATAGACCTGCGACCTAGGGTGTCCTGGTGCCAAGTGCACTTATGGACATCCTTATGTTCAAAAATGGTGTTTGTTATGGACAAACTGTGATTCGCGCAGAAATCCAGCAACAACACACCACACGGGTTCAGATCAGGGAGGCCTTTCCTCCCAACCACACACCTCCAAGTCACGCTGTGATTGCCCACATGGGCGTTGAAGTCTCCCAGTAGAACTATGGTGTCACCAGCTGGGGTGCTCTCCAGAACCCCTCTGATAGACTCCAAGAAGGCTAGGGTACTCTGAACTGCCGTTCGGCGCATACGCACAAGCCACCGTCAGAACCCTTTCCCCAGCCCGAAGGCGTAGGGAAATAACCCTCTCGTTCACCGGGGATGACTCCAGCACAGAGGCACCAAGCCGAGGGGCTATTAATAAGCCCACACCAGCTCGCCGCCTCTCCCCTGCAGCAACTCCAGAGAAGAACAAGGTCCAGCCCCTCTCAAGAAATTTGGTTCCAGAACTCAAACTGTGGGTTGAGGTGAGTCCGACTACGTTTAGTCGGAATGTCTCCACCTTTTCCACAAGCTCGTGCTCCTTCCCCACCAAAGAAGTGACATTCCATTTCCCAGGAACCAGATTTGGCCGCCGAAGACCAGTTCGCCCGGACACCCGCCCTAGACCACTCCCCAAATCACAGAGCGTCGGACCTTATGCTTGCCCCTGTAGGTGTGGGTCTGTGGAGGGGAGTTCCCGCGTTCCTTCTTCGGGCTCTGCCCGGCCAGGCCCCTCCCCCAGGCCTGGCTCCAGGGTGAGGCCCCCGTGTCCCATGTCCGGGCGAGGTGCGGTCACTCCTCTTGATTTTCTTCATTAGGGTCTTCTGAATCACTCTTAGTCTGGCTCGTCACCTAGAACCTGTTTGCCTTGGGAGACCCTACCAGGGGCATAAAGCCCGAGACAACATAGCTCCTAGGATCACTCTGGCACTCAAACCACGATAAGGTGGTGATTCACGGAGGAGATCCTGTCAAATAGTGGCAATAAAAATAAAAGTTATAAAAATAGCTTACTTTAATAAAGATATTACATTTGCATCTGGAATTTTATTTAAAAGCTCTTCACCTTCCAATTACAATGTTAAACTGAAATGTATTGCTTTTGATATGATGTTCTGGCATTATTATGCCATATAACTAATGAAAAAATTGTCTCATATAATATTCTCAACAATATTGATTATCGACAATAATTTGTAGGACAATCTCATCAATACCGTCCAGCAAAATGTGTTATCGTGACAGGCCTATATACAGTATATACAGTACAGTATATACTGTACATACGTGACGAATGCCTGCTGGCAACTGTGTGAAAGTACGTTGGTACAACTTAAGAGTCACACTGGGCGTCAAGTCGACAGGCTTTTTAGCTTGATCGTCTGTTATTGAGGTGGGTTACACATACATATGACACCCAGCAAAGGTTGATCATTGACATCACACATGACCGAGGTCAGCTGCGACCGCAATACTACAGGTCCAATTTTCTTCATGGCCTCTAAAGGGCCACTGTTTCGACTCTCCACAGCACAAACAAAAAGCCCTAAACAATATAAATTATACATGCAGGAGGCAAACAATCACATTTATTTCACACCAAATAGCCTCAGAGAGACAGGAGAGGGCCAGATTAGCATTATAAAAGGACAACAAAACTCCCCAATTCAGCAGCTAAAGAGCAATTTCATTTAACTGAAATTGGTGAATTTGTTTGATAAGGGTTTCCGAATCCCAGGAAAGACTGAACAAAAAACACTATTGCAGTTAAAATGCAACATTGAGACAGCTGTCAATGGTGAACTTTGATAATTTAGGATGAGATGGAAAAATGATTCAGCAATCATCCCGGCTGATGAAACATCTGCATCTGATAGAGAGGGAATCTTATCAAATGAAGTCTTGGATGGTTGGTATTTAGCCCAGTGGATATGCTGTTTTAAAGTGACGCAATGAGGCAACTGCTTTGTTTGCAAGAAACATTCCGATTTGTAACAAAAATCATAAGGTTTCACTGTATTATTATAAAATGTTTCCAAACAACACAAATTTTAAAGCAATACTTTTTTAAATATCATTTTTTATTAGCTGAATTCAAAGACCTAAAATGTTTTCTCTGTACACAAAAAGCCTACCTCGCTGAAATGCTAATAATAATTAATTATAATTCCTCATTGATCCCCCTCACATGTGGGACGTATCAAGTTAATGACTAGACAGCATCATAATTGCTCAGGTGTGCCTTAGGTTGGCGACAATAAAAGGCCACTCTAAAATGTGCAGTTTAATTGTATTGGGAGGGTTCTAGGGGTCCGAAAACTGGTATCTGGTGTGACAACCGTTTGCCTCAAGTATGCACCGATCCTAGAATCACCTATTATCATTATTATTATTATTAATTTATAAAACAGTATATGTGGCCACATGTTGTCTCACTGACAGGGGATCTCATGTTCGGATCTCTAACGTAAAAAGTGTGTGAAGTTTTCAAGTTCTCCGTGTATGTTTTCTCCTCCAACCTCCCCAAAAGATGCAGGTTAGATTAATTGGACATTCTAAATTTTCTACAGGTGTGAGTGTTAAGGGCTGTTACTCTTTACAGTATGTGCCCTGTGATTGACTGCCAACCAGTCCAGGGTGCCTCCTGCCTCTCAAATGAAGTCAACTCTAATAGGTTTCAGCTCACCTATGAGGGAATGCGGTATAGAAAACTGATGGATGTATGGATGGCTGGAATGAATAATAATCATTATAGTTATGATGTATTACAGTTACCGCCAATGCAAAATACACCCACAATAAGGAAGGTTGTGAAACAAATTGTTACCCTGTTGATATTGTTGTACTTGTGTAAATGGTTATATACTGTAGCTTACAAACCCAGGGAATAAGTCATTGGACAAAGAAGGGCTATGGGGCAAAAGGCCAAAGGGTTTGAATGAGAGCCTAGGGTAGTTGTTGCTTTCATTTAGTTATTTTGCACAATTGCCTTTATTCATCTCGGAATATTGTATGTAATAAAAGGAATTAAGGGATTCATTGTATTATTTTGTTGACATTGTTATATTGTCATATATTTTATTGTACAGTAATCATACATTGTTAGATTTACATCACAGTAAGTGTGTCAATGAAAAATGTTTGTTTACAAAAAATCTTTGTCCTGTGTATTATTCTTATTACAAGTGCATTTCTACAAATTAGAACAGCTATGAGAAGTTAAGTATTTCAGTAGTTCCAATTCAACAGTGAAACTCATACCGTACCATCGTACCCAATGGTTTTACTACATGCAGAGTGAAATATTTCAACAATGTATTTAATTTAAGTTCATTTCAGTCAGCCCTGAACTCTTGAAATAAAGTACATTTTGCATATTGTCATTTATTGAGATACCCGATTATCAAAATTATGTAAACAAAAAAAATCTGTCAATGACCTTGAAAATGGCCAATCGAAAGTATCGGTACTGGCAAAACTCTCCCTGTTTTTAACTTGGTATTGGATCGATACAAAATTAGCAGTATCACTCAGCACTAGTAGAATTGGGGTTTATAGTTGAGTTGAATTGATTTCTCAAATTTTCCAGCAGTGAGCAAACTCCCCAAATATTTCGTATTACTGGGAAGTAGATGGCAGTTACGTTAATATACAGAGTGATTAAAAAGTAACTCCCTATTTTAAAATACAGTGGAACCCCGGCATACAAATAGCCTGGGATACAAAAAATCTGGGATACGAAAACACCTTTCAGATTTTTTTTGCTTAGGCTTATGAAAATTTGTTCGCTTTACAAAAGGTTGTCGATCTTGCCAAAACGTGTTTGTTTTTTGTAATTTTTCTGATTTACCCTATTTTAAGGCGCATGCGGTACGGTCTGCAAAACAAGCCAACAGAAGCTTTAGCTGAACTTTATTCTACATTTAACAATACACTCACTGTACTTTTTAATCACTCTTCTCCCACAAATCCATCAAAGTCCTCATCTTCTGCAACTGAATTGAACAGCTGGGCAATTTCACCATCAAACATGCCGCGTTCCCTGTGATCATTGTTGGACGTCAGTCTCGTTGTCAGTCGGTTATTCAGCAATGATGCCGGCTTTCGCGAAAGCTCGGACAAGAGTTAAAGCCAATTCTTTAGCCCAGGCACCCACAATCCTTTTACCTATGGTGGCGTAACTCGCCCGGCGCTCCGAAAAAATGTTGGTTTGCAGCATACCAATAGGATACCTACAGGAGGCATGGCGGAGGTAAGCATACATACTGTACGTGTTACGTAATGTTCTCTGATTGGTTTATCGCTGCCAGCGTACGTACTGTACTGTACTGCACTTTGCTGCGTATCAAAGGTAAGAAACCTTTAGAATTTTAACTCAATATAAAATTCTATTTCAGGTTTTATTATTACAGTGAACCCTCGTTTATCGCGGTAGATAGGTTCCAGAACTGATCACTATGTAAAGGGAGGGTTTTAAAAGTCTGAATACTGAATACCTGTTAAATAAATACTGTAAATATAGTATCCCTACTTCGGATATCATCTATCAACATATCTATTAACAAACCACCCTTTACGGTAATGTACAGATATCTACAGTACGTACATACGGTACACAGGCAGATTCCGGAAAATCTGCTATATATTTTTTTCTCTTATAATATACATACGTACTGTAATGGAAAAAATCTGCAATGTCGTGAATCCGCGATAGTCGAACCACGAAGTAGCGAGGGTTCCCTGTACATTACATTTGTATTCCAATACTCTTTATTTACTGTATACAGAGTTATATGTCCAGCACGGTGTTTTTTCCATTGTTTGAGCAAATTTTCGTTTCATTATCAGTGGAACGAATCGGCCAATTTACATGTTAAATGTTGTTCGGGTTACGAAACAATTCGGCTTACAAAAATCCTTTCAGAACAAATTATTTTCCTATCCCGGGGTTTCATTTACTTAAAAAAAATGTCATATGTTGTAATATTGTACCGTAATTATTTTGTGTGTGCTCCATTGTGAATGGGCAAGTCTATTCTACCAAACCAACAAGTTTGGAAGTTACTTTTAATCAACCTCTACATGTGAGTATACATCCGCCCCGCCGTGCCGAGAAGCAGCTCTTCTCTGACCTGCCGACTTCAGCAGCTGCCAGACAACCAATGAGCACTCCCCGGCAGCCTCACGTGGTCTCACGTGGTCTGCCTCCCACCAGGGGCTTCTGGGAAGTGGTGCTCATGGCAACCACTGTAAATATTAGCCTCTCTCCTTCTGCTAGTCGCGACTCTGCGTCAAAAAAAGCAGGACAAAATGGCAAGCGTGGGCCGCGTCGAAGACGGTTATTTAGAGAGGACAACGTCTATTCAGCAAAGCATGCACCGAAGGTGAGGAGTCTTTTGTTGTTGGTTTTTCCCCCCCCTCTACACCGCCTGTTAGCTTCCGAGGAAATAGCTAGTTGCTAAGCTAACCAGGCAGGCTGGACGCAGTTGTAGTGCATTTTTAAGTGCATTTATTACTAAGGGCGTTAGCGACCTGTAACTAACAGCCACGATTACGGTGCGCAAAGCTGACTAGACGGTCAAAAGACAGATATTAGTGTCCAAACTGCCGCGGTGTTAGTAGCATTACTTAGTCGAATGGCAATAATGTGCGCATAATTTGGCAGATCAACCTTTTTTTGACGTGTGCCTGTGTTTGTTGTGTGTGTGTGTGTGTGTGTGTGTGTGTGTGTGTGTGTGTGCAGGGAGAAACAAAGGCTGCATTTGGAAAAGCAGCTGTTTGCTTGCTCCCGACCCAATAAACAAAAGTAAGTTGCATCGATCCAATCCTAACATTATTGAATGCCATTCATTGTTATCATGCTTTATCCTCATGGTTTGAAAATATATGTTGGTCTGAAATAATTTCGCTGTCATTCATGTAAACAATTTCATCTGTTATTATTGAAAAACTGCTGTGGACTGAAAATAAAAAAAAATAAACACATGCTTGACTTTTTTTGGGGGGGGTTGAAAATCTAGCTCTTACTTTTTGACAAGAATCCTTCATAATAATGTGCGTGGAATAATGGATTTCCCGTGCCTGCAGCTCTCACATAAAGAATTATCTCAAGCAAATCTGTGTCAGAGAAGCACATGCGAAAATGAGAAACCTTGAGCTTTTGAGAGACATGGAGTGCCTTCATATTAGCATGCAGGAATACAGTCCAAACCTTTTCCCCTTGCAACAACAAAAGGTAAGCACTCAGACACGCACACACAACAACTCCATTGTTCACAGGGGTGCGTTTCTCAGTTAAGTTGATTTGGGTCGTGATTGTTGTATACTTTTCCCAAATGCCGGAAAACATTTGCTGTTTTTAGTGGGTGTCTGGTATAGTGGCAGTCGTGTTTGTCATCATAATTGACATCATGCAATAAACCATATCAAAATGAGACCTTACCGTAGTAACCACATTTTTAAAGCAGCTGTGCAGGTTTTAGTCACATGTTTTAATGTAAGCAGCAAATACATTTTGCACACATTAGCCTTTGGTTAATTTTACAGGGAGTTGAAATACTTGCACCATTGTTTGCAACGGCAATGTGACAGTAAACACTCAAAATGAGCAATTTACCACAACAAGCAAATGAGTGGGGGGGAGATCAGCATCAAGCCAGTCAGATTATCGCTTAAAATGACAGTGCTTGACAATTTAATATCAAGTTAACAAAATTGGCTAATTATGACTCACAGAGTTAATTGGCCAATATAGAGATTGTGAAGTGTTCCCGAGGTTTAGTCGTTCTCTCCCCTCAAGCAGTTGGTTTATTTCCTCTTGATGTTTTGTAAAGGCTACATATGTTATTTTGGTTGCTCATCCCTTACGCACGTAAACCCTATAATGTATTGTTTTGATTGAAAGTTAAATGTTGTCTGTCCATTTACATGTAGCCATCTCTCCTACAGGCTGAATTTTCAAGTAAGATTGCTAGATTTATGGAAGAAATGAAGACAACAGGCAAAACAAAGGTATAATAATTAATTACGAAACATATTGGTCATCAGTGGTAAGAAAAAACTCGCTCATTATGTCTCCTTCTGTTTTGTCAATGTATGTTGAAAGCCTTTTAAAAAAATGTATACAAGGTGCCTCTAAATGTCCCTCCCGTGGAGTTGATTGTTAAGGTTTAGAATAATATAACATAATTCAGAGTAAATCTGTGTGGGTTTACATTTAAACAGTGTGTCAATGGTATACAGGTGTTTAATCCTAGCCGGTTCATCTGTACAAGCGATGCAGTTCAAACCCGTAGCTGCTTTCTCCCTTAGCTTAAAGCAGTTAAAGCTCTTTTAGATGAAATGTCTAAGACATCTCATAATAACTTGGAGCATGCTGTCTAGAGCAGTCACTTGTAACTGTGCAAAACCACCCCCCATCTTCAGTCTGTCGATATTGTAATGACTAAAATGGTACCGTTGCTCCATTATGCATACAAGCCATTGGCTGGCAGTGTGCATGTCCCTCAGGCTGCAGCATTCATTAAGGAAAGCTTACCGGGCTGAAAGCTGGAGACAGATGATAACGGGATATGATTTTCATATTTAATACTTTCCTTGCAAGAGCACACGCGTGCTGCAGATTGATAGAAGAATCAATTGCTACTTTAGTGAGACACTTTCTACTTTGCCCTGCAGCTACCGATGGAATCACTCAGCCAAGAAATTAACTTTTCCTCTTTTTTTCTACCTACTTTGTGGATCTGCTGGGCAGGCTGCATGGTTTACAGTGAATGTTATTAAGCAGCTAACTGTTTGGTATTTAAGACGCTTATCAGAAAAGAAACAGAAGCCATACTTTTTGTTATGTTTGGAGGGAGGGTTTTTACCTCCCTCACTCTCTTCCCCTTGGTGACATTGGCATGAATCAAAACTTGTGTAAGGGATTTCTAATAAGATTAAAAGTTAAAACATAGATTGTGAGACATTCTTCTAAAATATGCTGTGAAGATTTCCGACCTTGCCCCGAACATGCTTCACTCATTCAAATTCTAAAGTGGATATTTACAATACATAAGATGCAACTCAAAATAGCCTTCATTAACTTGACTTAGATATTTTGCAAGTGCCCGTCTGTATAACATGACAAATATACATTACTGCCATAGTATTTGTTAATACACTTTTTTCATATTTACAGCTGAAACCTATAGCAGGTGACTGCATGGATTACTCGCTGCGTCGCATAGCAGAGGATTTTACAAATGCACCTGCAGTCATTTCCATGGGCCACCAAACCTCCAAAAGCATACTTTCACACCAGGCATTGCACCGTTCACCCAATCGAAGCAAAAGACAACCAAGTGGCCTTTCGAAGGACTTTAGAGTTGTCAGAGAGGATGCCGTCGCCAACCGAGCACATTTATCAGATGCTAGTTCAGCTTCAGATAATTCACCCAAAGCCTTTAATTTAAGTGACAAACATTCAAGAATGTCAGAAAAGCTCCAGTCCAGTTCTGGTGCAACAATAGTACCCGGCAACGTGCCTTTTGTGAATGAGGATAAACAAGAACACGCTCCTCTTGTGACCTTGAAGAGTCCCCAGAGGAATACATCGAGAGGCAGCACCAACAACCCAACGAAGTTTAAGAATCCCCCTACTGCACATGCTAACTCCAGAGCGATTGCTCCTCAGATGTTCTTAATGGAAGAATCGGGGAGAGGTGTTAGCCATTTGATGTCTGAAGCCTCCTCTGGAAGAAAAACAGAAGATCTCTCAGGTTTGAATTGTGCTTTATTGTTATCTTTGGACCAAGTATTTTCTGGTCCGGTTTGCATTTATTTTAATATTGTGAGAATGTGTTATGTATTTTTTTTAATGTATACATTTCTTGTTGCTTCCATTCAGGCAGATCTGAGAGTGTCAGCTCAAGCTCTGATGTGCAGTTGTCCGAGAGCAGTGTGAGTGACTTGTCCATTTCTTTGACACAATCTGAGCCAGAAGATGATGATCCTGAGAATGAAGGAACTGCAACAAATACCGATTTGGAGGGAAGCTGGTGTGGCCCTGTCCCTATCCTCAAGTCTAATGGGTCCAAGAACAGGCGTGGAATGTATGTAACATTGTATTTAGTGTCCTTTCACAAACATAAACAAATATTTTTTTGCATTTTTTTTTTTTTGTGCTGCACTAACGTGGACTATTAATGATAGGAGTGCAAGAGCAAGACGTCTTTGCCACCATTACGTAGGCTGACATAGAGGATTGTAGGAGTCACGGTACACATGCCACCATGCTCAGTGTAGCTCAGCAGCAGTGGTGGCAGTGACGCATCTTACAGAGAGAGCTCAGGACCTGCCGCCAACCATATTGGCGTAATCCATGATAATGCTGTAACAGAGCAATTTTCTGCTTGAGAGACCTCAGGAACTCCCCAGTGGAGGAGGAAATTTGTGGCACCATAGAGTGTTCTGGAGGGTGGGTATGTAGCCAGCACTTACAGCCAGAAATCCTTAGTGTGATGATGGCCTCTGAATTCAAGGATCATTTTGGAAGGGTTTAACCACAAAGTCAGTGAAAAGCCACTGTAAAGTTACGTTCAGCTCGCCAGTGTAAGGTTTCCAACTGTAAACCCTGATTGGCTTGTGTTTCCATCCTTGGATTTGTTGGCCAAATGGAGATAGCCGTTAGGTAAATAGTGTGACGTCCTATCAGTGCAACACAACAGAGAATACACTGAATGTGACACAGAAGACAAAAGACAACCATTGAGGACATCCATCATTTTGTGTTATTTGTCTTCAACTGTCTGCTTTATTTATTTGGAAGTGTTATTAAATGCTTGCTAGTCCTTTCCTGCTATTGCAAGTGACAATTCTCTGTCAACCAATCAAAATCCCGCAGTGTGTCTAGCTTCTCTCTTTAGTTACCTGCAGTTGTGTACCGTATTTTCATACCCTACCTTTGACAGTTACAACAAATGCAAATGTATAAAGACACAGCTTAGTGGGAGTTGGGCTAATTGCAGAGCCTACAATATGGCTTTTAATATAGAAGTATTAAACAAACTTTTTTTTAAATTTGTATTTCCTCTTTTATTGCTAGTGAACTTTGTTTTGTTTATTGTGTTGCAGTATTATGCATGTTTAAAGTTACTATATTTTGAAGAGAAAATAATTGCACTTGGACAGCATAGAACATTTTACTTGTGCAAGACTGTTTCTGTGTGGTCTGCCGTAATGTTTATAACGTGACCTCAATAGGTGCCACAGTTTCCCTGTACAGGGGCGACAACGGTGGGGGCTGCAGCTTTCATTGTTAACACGAGGGCTTGTGTGTATGAGAAGAAAACCAGAAGCTTTGATGTAAAGCTCCGAGAGCATCCAGTCTCCATCCTCTCCCTCTTTTCTTTCTTGTTCTCTGAGGTTAGAGTTTACATTGCTCAATCCATTCAGCTGGCAGTCAGGGAAAACCAAGCCCGGGCTATTCATTAGATTATCCCATTATATTTTTCTCCTGCATGGCTGAGGTGAGTGAGGGTATATCCTCAATATTTCTTCCAGAAGCATAATGGTCAAACTCCTTGCCAACATTTGGGCCCTGAACTGTGTGATGGCTTGGGTTGATTGTTCTGGTGTAAAAATAACATGATTTCAAAATGATGCTTAATTTTTTGTAATGCATGTACATTTTTACACAGTGTTGCATGCTGACATTGCAGGGAAATAATTAGTTGTGGTTTATTTTGAGTGAGATTAAGTGAGACGCAGTGAGATTTCCCGACACCAATCACTCCGCGGAGGGGCCTTTGTCCCTTCAGAGTTTGCACCATACACTGTAGAGCAATATTGCCACACAGAGCCCGACCTCTTCCTCCAAGCTAACATTACACTGCTGATAATGTTGGGATGCGAGTAAACAGCGGCATTAAAGAGAGGTTGACAACCTTGACAATAAAGCGGTCAACAGTACTATGACAGTGAGAGATTTGTGGAAAAACACAACTCATTCAGTTTCTAACTCTCTAAAGGACTCGTTCAGAGGAGCACACACGAATGAAGTGGATAGAGAAAGATGACTATTTCAAGGCCCACAGTAATAATAAGATGAAAAGGGCGTATTAATGGCACATTAGTGAATGTTGTGTATAGGATGCTGGCTTAATAAGGATGTTAATTGGGAAGCAACTTGTAAAAAAGGAGCAATTGTTAGCTGACCCCATAACCCAATAACCTATTACAGATTGTTATAAATTTTCTTTGGTCTATGCTGGGGAACAGAGGATCTCGGCCTGGGGTTCCCGGGAGAACTCAAACGGGGCCACCCAAGCTTATTGCTGAAGGAAGAGATGGATTACCAATCTCCACATTGCCGCATTATAGGCCTTCATCTCTCATTTTGCAGCTTCACACACAAAAAAACAAAAAACACCTTGCCCTTTGTTAGTAGCCGCTCGTGTTTTAATATTCATTGTCATATGATATTTCACTAATAACGGGACTATAAAACTTAAATTGACACTTTGTAGCAATACCTATAATATAATAGGTAGTATAAATAATATTATTATCTCTAACAAAATGTACTCTACACATTTCTTTTGCTCTCTCAAATGTTAAGTTTTTTTTTCAGACTCTCCCGAGAAGGACTCTTTAAACTACTAGACTCCATTGAAGGGCGACTCTGTGGTGAACAGACAAGGGTGTACAGAGATGTTTCATTTGATGAAGGACAGCTCATTCGAATTATCAGGTAAATGGCCTCCAATCTTAGAATAATTTGATCTGCATATAGTACATAATGAGCATGTTGAGAAAACTATAGCCAAGAGCTCTCACTTTAGATGTGTGTGTGTGTGTGTTATGACTCCTCACGTCTTCATTTCCGTGGTACATATAAATCTTGCTAACCCTGAGGAATTGTTATTAGTCAATACACTGGGTTGGTAGCACAGTTTCCCATAATGAAATCCCGTGTTATAAAGGATATAACGTCTTATGTCAGTTGTCTGTCATTACCAGCATATATTCCTACATTTCCATCCAAGTGGTTGTTTCGTGTCACAAACTCCAGTTATGTCTAATTGTGATATCGTGCACTAATGTTGTGTGCACAGTGCATGCGCGTGTGCGTGAGATGTGTTAACGGCTGTCAAATTTACGCCATGTACGCCTGACCCGTGATATATCGGGCTCCATGGCAATAACCGACGACTCTCTATATTGAGCAGCCTTTCTGGCAGTGGAGCGGGCTTGAATGAGGAAGACCTTGAAGCATGCGGTGCAGTGGTGCTTCATGAGCTTCAGAGGTTGTCATGGAGCACAGCAAAGGGCTGCCTGCTACCACAGGAGCTTGTGAGTGCACACCAGTCTACCACTGAGCATATTACAATCAGGTAAGGGTCCTGAGAATTGGCAAATACTCGTTTCAATATTGTACATTAGATATTGGTGTTTTGCTGGTTTTTTAGACTGAAAAAATCCCATTAGGATTAGTGTGTGTTGACTAGTTTTATACCTCATTTGTGCTCTGCTAGTCCAAACCTTTGAGAGGCAAGAAATAATTGTTTGTGATGTCTGTGCTTAGGTACATTTTAGAATGTGTTTATGTATTCATTTTTTTTTTAACAGTTTAGGTGAGATATAGAATTGGTAACAGCCAAAGTGTGTTATGAATTTTTGTTTGACTAGACTGTGGAGGAGGAGATGTACTTTCAACAGATGCCGTCATTCAATACAGTCTCCCTTGTCCACAAATGTAAAGGTCATTTTTTGTGCCACTTCCTGCTTGTAACACAGGGGTGAATGTCATGAGTAAATTAAAACGCCCTATCTGCCCTTCCAGTCCTTTTAGATAATGAGTAGTTACTCATATTCTGAGCCAAATCCATGCTTTGCCTCAGTAACCTATTGATTTCACTAAGCCCTTTTCTGCTATATTTTCAACCTAAGTAAAGACTTCCATCCTTGCCTTCTTCTATACTGTGGAGATGCCTATTAGAACTTTTGACCTTTTATTACGTTTGGGTTTTTGTTAATGATACTCTATTTAAAAGTGTAAACAGATTAGGTTTTTAGAAAATCTTATCTTTTTACAAAGTTTTTGTATTTTCTACCATAATGTAAAACAGCAAACATCATATTTGGCACCCTCCTCTTGTTTATTCTCTGAAGACAGAATCTCTTTTTGTCTGTCAAATATCTAACCACCCCCCACACTCACCACAGCCTCCCTCCTGATGCCGCTCAGCTGTGGGATCGCTGGTTCAAGCACGCCCTTCTGCTCAAGGAGAGCCGTGTCCTCAGTACTGAGCGCTTGGTCGAGCTGTTCACGCCACTGCTGGTGGAGCGCCATGCAACATACAGCCACCAGGTAGCGTTGGAGTCACACACATTAGTAGTGCACACACAAATGGGGGCGGTGACACTCTTAGAAAAAGCAAGGTAAACACAGGCGTGTATTATAGCTGCATTAGAATGACTTCTACTTCATCTTTTGAAAAGGCCTTTTTGCGTGTGTGGTTGTGTATGTTTTTTTTAAGCTTATTTCTTTGAGTGTTTAGGGACGAGGGCTGTTGTTAGGGAACCCTCTTTGTGTCTGGTGTTTGATGCCAAGCTCCGGCTGCCTCCTCATCAGATTGCTCCACACATTGACCCAGACGAAAGGGAAACCCTGACCCATGTGCTAATGGCAAATTACACTCTCTGCTTGCCTTCTTTCATCTCATGCGGCATATTCAACCGAGAAGCACTCACTTTTTGTAAATTTGGTATAAAAGTGAAGCTGTCAGCTGGTCTAGATTCATAGGAGAATCATTTGAAATGTCTTCATGAGATTGTTTCCAACTGTCATTGACCTTATTTCAATCACGCACGCTCAAACACCCCTTTTATAGGTCATTCATTTAAATACTTGGAAAATGTAAATGTAAACCGGGGACAATTAATGCACGCTTATTTTGCATTTCTGACTACCATTTTTTTTTTCATTGGCAGAGAGAAATTATACATTTCTACGTTGTCGTGACAAGACAGCTTGGGTGGATTTTCAAACCATGACTGAAATTATGAAACATGGTGTCTTCTCTGATGAACAGTATAAACAATTTCTAAAATAGTCACTTGCACACAGGTTATGATACCATTTAAAAATTATATTTTATAAAAACTGAATGATTTGATGCAATGTAAAAACGGTACAATATGATAAGATTTGATTCAATTCTACAGTTAATGTTTGTTGATTTAGACATTCATCCTACATTATAAAATAATGATGGCAATTATATGAAAGTGGCATTCTTACAGTATTTTGTAATTTATAAAAGAGCACATCATATCCCTAAGCATGCTGTCATGTACTGGCAAAAAAAAGTCAACAGAATAACATGCCAAATGTACCGCATTATTGTTAAGACACAGACCAAAAAACATCTTTTTATTCGATCAAATAATTTTTTACATATATAATTTATATATGGTATATACTTTTATACCTATTAAATTTGGAACTTGTAGGTTTTAACATGTCTTAATGTTGCTAGAAATCGAGGTGGAGCCACCAAATGACAATAAACATCCATCTAGCTATTAAAATAGAATATAACAATGATAAACCTTCAGTCCAATTAATTAAACAAAACAAATAAATAGTGAAAATCCCCTTAAATAATGACACGTCTCTAGTAGAACTACCTATTTGTCACATGGGTGCAACGAAAATGCTGTGTTTGTTTGGAAAAGTAAACAATCCCTTATGCAAAATGTCATAACCATATAAGAAAAGTTACCATATTCCTCTGGTTGGTCAGGTTTTGCAGCCTTCTCGAAATTAATCCAGAGACGTACCAGATTTTGGCGTTCAAAAGTTCACTAGATAGCTGACGCATTAGCATTTTCATCTTCAAGCTTGGCAAGTTATGGGGCATGCGCAACAATCCTTTTGCCGGCAGCCCAGGTTCTCGCATTATTTATTTGACATTCATTCATTGATTCATTTTCTATGCCGCTTGTCCTCATTAGGGTCGCAGGTATGCTGGAGCCTATCCCAGCTGGCTTTGGGCGAGAGGCGGGGTTTACCCTGGCGACCAGTCAATCGCAGGGCACATATAAACAGACAAACATTCACACTCACATTCACACTCTAATGGACAATTTAGAGTCGTCAATGAAACTAACATGCATGCTTTTGGAAAGCATTCACACTCACATTCATACCGTGGACAATTTAGAGTCTACAGTATATCATCTCATCTGGCTCCTTTCAATGCGGAGGAGCAGCGGTTCTACTCCGACACGTTGGAGAGACTATGTCTCTCAGCTGGCCTGGGAACGCCTCGGCATCTGCTGGGAAGAAGTGGCCGGGAAGAGGGACCTCCCTGGCAGTGGCTTCCCTGCTTAGGTTGCTGCCTCCGCGACCCGACCCCGGATAAGCGGAAGAAAATGGATGTATGCATGTATGTATATATGTATGTGTATATATATGTATGTATATGTATACAGTGGTGTGAAAAACTATGTGCCCCCTTTCTCATGTTTGTCACACTTAAATGTTTCTGCTCATAAAAAATAGTTAACTATTAGTCAAAGATAACATAATTGAACACAAAATGATGACTGCCAAGACTTTTGGGAAAATATCTTGTGGACTGACGAGACAAAAGTAGAACTTTTTGGAAGGTGCGTGTCCCGTTACATCTGGCGTAAAAGTAACACAGCATTTCATAAAAAGAACATCATAGCAACAGTAAAATATGGTGGTGGTAGTGTGATGGTCTGGGGTTGCTTTGCTGCTTCAGGACCTGGAAGGCTTGCTGGGACAGATGGAAGCATGAATTCTACTGTCTACCAAAAAATCCTGAAGGAGAATGTCCGGCCATCTGTTGGTCAACTCAAGCTAAAGCCATCTTGGGTGCTGTAGCAGGACAATGACCCAAAACACACCAGCAAATCCACCTCTGAATGGCTGAAGAAAAACAAAATGAAGACTTTGGAGTGGCCTAGTCAAAGTCCTGACCTGAATCCCATGGAGATGCTGTGGCATGACCTTAAGAAGGCGCTTCATGCTAGAAAAGCCTCAAATAAAGCTGAATTACAACAATTCTGCAAAGATAAGTGGGCCAAAAATCCTCCACAGCGTGTAAAAGACTTATTCCAAGTTATGGCAAACGTTTGATTGCAGTTATTGCTGCTAAGGGTGCCCAACCAGTTATTAGGTGCAGGGGCAATTACTTTTTCACACAGGGCTATGTGGGTTAGGATTTTTTCTCCCTAAATAATAAAAACATTTATTTAAAAACTACATTTTGTGTTTACGTTTGTTATCTTTGACTAATATTAAAATGTGTGTGATGATCAGAAACATTTTGTGTGACAAACATGCAAAAGAATAAAAAGTCAGGAAGGGGGCAAACAGTTTTTCACACCACTGTATATACGTATGTATATATGTATATATATATATGTGTTTATATGTATGTGTGTATATATGTATATATACGTCTATATACACATATGTATTTATATATACATATAAATATGTGTGTGTGTATATATATGCACGTTTATGTATGTATATGTGTATATATAATATATATAAGCACACACATACATATACTGTATGTATATGTGTGTGTGTGTGTGTGTGTGTGTATATATATGTATCCACAGCACCACAAAGCTTTTTTTCCATGTAGCTTTTGCTTCGATTTCTTGGACACAATGAGAAGAGGCAAAGAGGGAAACTGTAGAGCCTCTTGAAAATATGAACCAACAAAAGTACGAGAGGCACTGCCATCTTCATCATTGTGTCTCCGTGCATTAGGGAAAGGCTGAGTAAAAAAAAAATCTTCCTCCCACTTTATCTCTCACTTCATTCACTTCCTCCATTTCTCCTTTATTCCTCCCTTTTCTAGTCTCTCATCCTCTCTCACTACTGCTTACTTTCCACAAACAAGCGCAAACAAACATTTCCATTCACATCCATGGCACACAGCCTGACCACTCCGGAAAATGGGAGCATGCAGCTCGCATGGACACCAAGAGGCTCTTTGAATATTCAAGGACTAACAGTACAAATTGATATTTAAAATGCTCAGGGTCTGCAAGAGCCCTCATCATACAATAAATTTGATAAATTTGATATAAAAAAGAAACAAAGTGATACCTGAGACAGGAATTAAGACAGTATTTGTGAAATACCAAGTGACCAACTCAAGAAAGGCATGTGCATTTTGTCTCTACCTTTCACAAAATGAGAGCTTGTACATTTTTTCAATCTTCAACATCAAGAACAGCTACAATGCAGTTTTGGTTTGTTACTGTCACAATCCTCCTGATCACCACTCCATATTAGTGCTTATTTAATGTTGCAAATGGGCATGTGATGCTGAGAGGCAGTCTTTGATGACAAAAGAGAGATGATGAAGATGACTGGATTTGATATGGGGTAAAAGGAGAAAAAGGAAATCAATGTGTGGCATCACCATACTCCACATCGTCTGGAACAGCTCTGCTTAATTGTGTACCCTCATCTCCCCAGAGATAAAAAAAATTGAGCTGGAGAGGGGGGAAGAGAGCAGTTTGTCTCAATACTCTGAGCCAAGAGGGGAGATATGTGGAACGTGTTGCACATTAACGCCAGGGTGATTGCATTCTTTGGGCGCCTCTCTAATCTCATGGATGAGAAGAGAGGGAGAGAAGAAAAAAGAAAAGTGTGATTGAGAGGGAGAGTGGGAGCAAAAGTGTGCAAAATAATCTTCTTTTACTTTAAGCTAGTGAGAGAATTTGAAGTCATTTCCTCTTGGTGTTAATTATACACTAACTGCAGCTTCACCTCTGTGCGAACATCCGTGGCCAAAATAAATGAAATGTCTAATTGGACTCAATTTAATTTAACATTTCCTTCATTGAATGGGTACAATTAACAGTTTAGTTTTAATTTGTGCTACTTGCAGGCCAAAGTGCTGGTGAGGACACTTCTGACCCAGTCCAGTGGGGAGTGCCCCTCAGCAGATGTTGAGAATGACTCGTCTCCTTCTTGTGGCCCTCATTCTCACAGTGGAGATGTGAAGCCTGCCAGTAAGATCCAAACGCAACAGGTCAAAGGTTAGGAAAAAAGTATTTGAATTAAATGCTTTACGCAGGGAATGTATCAGACTGAGAAACTTACATTTTCACAAAATACAGACATATATATATATATTTATATACATATACATACATATATATAAGTTCATAAGTAAAGCAAATTACTGAGCAAGAATTGCTCCCATTTAGACGGTTAACAAATATGTCGTTTGTGCAGCAATGTAGGGACAAAGTTTGACTGTTTCTGTATTTGCAGAATTACCTCTGCACAGCTCTAAAACTGTATTTTTTATGAAAGAAATCAATTTTGCCATTGAGCTTTTTTTTATGAATACCTCACTGCCTGGTTTTCATACGGCTCTTTATTCTATTCAGAGCTAAATAAAGACCCTACATTCCCATTTCCATCCCCTCTCTCCCTTTCTCCCTGCCACTGCTTCTCTATATGCATTTCCATTTCTTCCAGAACTACAAAGTGCTGAAGAGGACAGCCAGGACGAAAGCCCTGTAGAAAGTGTTCCTATTAGAGGTAAAAAGGCAATGCTTATGTTCCAGCATTCACACTTTCCTTATATGGGGGTTTGTTTGCTTCCCACTGCAGTGAATAATGTGGTATTTTACGCAGTGGAGGTGGCAGCATGATCAAGGTGGATCGAGGTTTAAAGTCCTACCAGAAGAGTGCAGCTAGTTCTTTGTAATTATCTCAGAGAAAACACGATAGCCATGTTTTTGCCTTGGTCTGGGGCATTTTGGAAAAAAATTGCTGATTCTTTATTCCGACATAATGTCCTCTGCTTTAATTATCAGGCTGCCAGAATGGGTGGTGCAAGAAATCTGTCTTAGGTTCTCATTATCTTCCGAACAATGGTGCAACAATGCGGCTGAACTTGAAAAAATACTAGACATAAACGCATCCAAGAAGCAGTTGGTGTCCCCATCCTCTGCTGCTCCTCTGAAATGTAAAGCAACCCCATACCCCATGGCAACCAGATTTCCCACTGAGTGCTTCATGTGTGTGCATCCCCAAGGAAAATGAGTTTTGCCTAATCATAAGAAACATAAATACAAAATTTGAAAACAATTGTGAAAAAACATAATTACTTCTCAAGGAAAATATTCTGTTGCAGCCCAAAACATCAACGCCGTGGTCAAATAGCATGACTACATATACTGACAGTAACAGGATGCACGTTTTTAAACATGCAAATACTGTGGTATTTCTGTGTTATTTTTTGAAAAAAATAATGGCCCATATTTCCAAAATTGATATCCTTTTGCATAAAATTTGATTTAGCTCTCATTAGTAGTTGTTTATGGAATTGCTTACCACAAAGACATTTACATCCTTACTTATTATACAGTAGTGTTTATAATAATAGCAGTGCAATGTGACTAACCAGATTAATCACTTTTATTAGTATATTTTTATTGCTGCATGGCAAACAAGTTACCAGTAGGTGCGTTAGATTCTCAGAAAACAAACAACACCCAGCGTTCATGATATGCAATTGCAATTAGTAGAAAGGAGGGTTAAAAAAATAGCAGTGTGGGATTTAATTAGTGATCAGTGATCAATTTTGTGAAAAAACAGGTGTGATTCAGGTGTCCCCTTTTAAAGGATGAAACCGGAACTTGCTGAACATGCATTTCTCTTTGAAAGCCTGAGGGCATGTTCAGAAGAACAGCGTAATTTGATTACAAAGTTGATTGGAGAGGGGAAAACGTATGAAGCGGTGCAAACTATTCTTGGCTGTTCAGCTAAAATGATCTCCAATGCTTAAAATGGAGAACAAACACAGACATGTGGCTGAAAAAGGAAGACAATTATCAATGGACGGAAGAATAAAAAGAATAGCAAAGGCTCAGCCAATGATCAGCTCCAGGATGATCAAAGACAGTCTGGAGTTACCTCAAGGTACTGTGACAGATGTCTACATACAAGAATCCCCCTCAAAGTCCCTCTGTTAAAAAAAGGCATGAATGGTTCCACAAGTGGGTTGACTCCATGCCACAGAGATGTGAAGCAGTTATAAAAAAAACTGTGGTCATTCCATTCCATTTTCTTCCACTTAACTGGGTCTCGGGGGCAGCAGTCTCAGTAGGGAAGTCCAGACTTCCCGGTCTCCGGCGACCTCTACCAGCTCCACCGGGAGGACACCAAGGCATTCCTAGGCCAGCTGTGAGACATAGTCCTTCCAGCGTGTCCTAGGTCTTCCCCGGGGCCTTCTCCCTGCTGAGCATGCCCGAAACACCTCACCCGGGAGGCGCCCGGGAGGCATCCGGACTAAATGCCCGAGCCACCTCAACTGGCTCCTCCCGATGTGAAGGAGCAGCGGCTCTACTCTGAGCTCCTCCCAGATGGCCGAGCTCCTCACCCAATCTGTTAGGGTGAGTCCAGCTACCCTACGGAAGAAACTCATTTCCGCCGCTTGTATCCGCGATCTCGTATTTTTGGTCAAGACCCATAACTCCTGACCATAGGTGAGGGTAGGAACGTAGATCGATCGGTAAACAGAGAGATTCGCCTTCCGGCTCAGCTCTTTCTNGACCGCATTACTGCAGATGCTGCACCGATCCGTCTGTCGATCTCACGCTCCAACCTTCCCTCACTCGTGAACAAGAACCCGAGATACTTGAACTCCTCCACCTGAGGCAAGACCTCACTCCCAACCCGGAGGGTACAGTCCACCCGTTTCCGACTGAGAACCATGGCCTCGGATTTGGAGGTGCTGAGTCTCATCCCAGAAGCTTCACACTCAGCTGCAAACCGCTCCAGTAAACGCTGAAGGTCACAGCCTGATGAGGCCATAAGGACCACATCGTCTGCAAATAGCAGAGACGAGATCCTAAGGTCACCAAGCTGGACTCCCTCAACACCTTGACTGCGCCTAGAAATTCTGTCCATGAAGATTATGAACAGAATCGGTGACAAAGGGCAGCCTTGGCGGAGGCCAACGTTCACCGGAAACAAGCTCGACTTACTGCTGGCAATGCGAACCAGGCTCCTGCTTCGATTGTACAAGGACTGAATGGCACGTAGTAGCGGCCACCAATCCACTACTCCCGGAGCACCCCCCACTGGACACCACGAGGGCCACGGTCAAATGCCTTTTCCAAGTCTACTTAGCACATGTAGACCTGTTGGGCAAACTCCCACATACCCTCGAGTACCCTTGCAAGGGTGTAGAGCTGGTCCAGTGTTCTTGGACCGGGACAAAAACCACATAGCAACTCCTGTAACCAAGGTTCGACCAACGGTCGTACCCTTCTCTCCAGCACCCTGGAGTAGACTTTCCCAGGGAGGCTGAGGAGTGTGATCCCCCAATAGTTGGAACACGCCCTCCGGTCACGCTTTTTAAAAAATGGGGACCAACACCCCGGTCTGCCAGTCCAGAGGTATTGTTCCCGACTTCCATGCAATGTTGAAGAGGCGTGTCAACCAAGACAGTCCCCCAACATCCAACTGTGGTCATACAAGAAAATATTAGCTTAGTGGTTCACAAGATTGACAAATCATAGAAACAAAAAAGTTTGTACAAAATAGTTTTGTGTTTTTAAATTCACCAGCAGACACTGTTACTTTTTTGAACACCGCCCGTTTCAACTAATGGCCAAATTGCACAGCCTTAAGAGCGTGCATATGATGAATGCTGGGTCTTGTTCGCTTTCTGAGAATCTACTGCACCTACAGGTAACTACCTCATATGGGGAAAATAGACTCACATAATGGATTGTGTCTGACTTTAGACTTTCATTGCATCTCCGTTGGTGTAAAAAAAAATACAATTATCATGTTTTAAAATGTGAAATTATATATCTTTACTTTCTGGGTGAGGAATCTGGATGATGGAAAAATAATGTGATGTGGAATGTCTAATTGAAACCATTTTTGCATACTGTTGGCTTGGGGGGAAAATACTGTGAAGCTGATGTTTTGAGTCAGGGGTATCAAAACTTTTTCCAACCAGGGCTGCATACTGAAAAATGTAAGGATGCGGGGACAAATTAAATTTTTTTTTTAATGGACTCATGTAGATATGCTGAGGCTTACTTGACACTGATGGAGCATCCAAGAATTGCTTTGGCTGCACCAATTAGGTATGTAGGGTGCACGTGTGGCGCACGACACATACAGAGTCCCCAGCTGTGACATACAAAAAAATTGACATTTTGCCCAAGCCCGATACCAGCAAAACGTACAAAAGACACAAGGTGGCTGCACGGACGACGCACAAAGATGTACAAAGTGCGTAAGTTTGTCTTGCAACCTAAAAGAAAAACCAATCGCCCATAAAGTTCTTTCTGCGGCCAGTCTACAGCTAAAAAAAAGACTTAGCTACTGAAGCATATCTCGGCAAACACAGAAACCTCTGAAAGTAGGAAACCTGGGTTTTAAGCAAATATTTGACTGTGTCTGTGTGTTTTTGAACAGAGACAAAAGCGTATCAGTTACTTAAGCTATCAGCCATGCAAGAGCGGCTGCAGAGGTCTGAAGAAGAGGAGGAGGAAGAAGAGGAAGAGGACGATGGCCCCCTAGGTATGCAATGTGTGGCACTGTTGGAGCTGGAGAATATAGTTGGAATTTGTTCCAGTTTGACAAATGATTTGCTGTATGTGTTTTTATCGTGCATTGCTGAAGTTGATATTGTTGGATAATAGTTCAGTTAAATGATAATATAGTGCTTCCATTTTTCAGCTAGTACTGACCAAACAATGTTCACCTACACCTACATGGTTTCAGCAATATGGTGTATAAGATATGGCCTGTGATTACAAGATGGACACTGAAGCTTTCGCAAAGTTTTCATATAAATATGCTGAGTAGATTAGCTGGTGATGACATCGCCTAATTAAATTGTTTTATCCAGCCATGTTTGCTCTTTTTAAGGAATAAATCATGGCCATGAAGTGGACCTTGGGAGGGCCAAATGCTCCTCAGATCAAGACCCTTACCCACGGTAAGAACGTTGTTGTTATTCAACAGGCCACAGGAAATGGGCCACCAGACACCAAAGTGGTTGATGTACATTTGCATGGCCACTCTCATAATTCCCTGTTCATTTCCATAAGATCAAGGAGGCACCACCCATTAACTCGCTCATAAAGACAAAAGGCCCCCAAAGCCCCTCTCACTCACTGTTTACAGGGTTCAACCAGGTTTTTGAAATCAAAATCAAAACAACCACCACAAAGCTAAATTGGTGTCATAATATCACAATTTTCAGGCTCGTCACAGGAATGTAAACACATCATGTCAAGAAGTAGGACGAAGGGCAACTACTTTGAAAGAAGTGTTGACTAGAACAAGCGTCCTTTCATTATTCACCCATCGAATGCATTGAAGCTGCTCAAATCAGAACCCTAAGTGGACTGGCCAAGAACATCTAATGATAAACAGCCTTGCAGAATCTCACTGCAACACGCTTACATTTGAATATCAACACGACTTCATCAAATCTGCAATTGCCTATCAGGTCCTCAGAGTACCTCTTCGCCACAAAACCCATTTGGGATCCTATAATGGCTGCGTAAACGTTATGAGGAATAATCTTCTCTGATTTCATGTGATTACTAGGCACCATGCTGATACTAGGGCTGAAGGCTGTATGTCCCCGGCCTGGCAAGCAGGCGCCGCAGTCTCCTTATTAGTCGAGGGAAGGGCTAATGGGCTGACTCTATTGTGGTCCTCATAGCTGCTGATGTCTGCTGCTGCCAAGCACTGTGTACGGACCACCCTCTTTAATAAACATGAGCCAATTTCAGACTCAAACCCTCTCAGATGTTGCCTGTCTCCATGTCATTAATTTGCATGGGGAGCCCAAAATGCATGATTAAACAAAGCTCATATAAGGAAAAATTGAGAATTCTGCAGAAGAGTGTGATGCAGCTTGTGTACACAAGTTAAATTAAAGAAATGGGTATTTATACTTGATTTTATGCTTGACCCTCTCATTTCGCTAAGGTTACGAAGCTAGGCCAAGAGGCACTACCTAACATCATCCTCTGGTCAGACCATTTCTTTTCTTGTCTTCTCTTGGATGTTTAAGTTTTAAGCGGTCCACTTACTACTGTCTCTTTTTGCACTTTATTGCATCCACAAGTGGTCTAGAAGCCCTGCACTTAAGCAGAAGCGTAACACTGCAGGATGCTCTTGCTCCTCTTCTTTCTGTGTCACTCTGTCACTCTTTGCCCTTTCTCCATCTCATTTCCCCTCTTGTTGCATCCTTGTGTATTTTTTCTCTTTGCCATCTCCTTCTTTCTTAATTATTTGCTTTATATTTTGTCAGTGAGCTGATGAGTGACATCAAAAGGAGGCTGAAGCTGGACTCGAAATACAAAAATGTCTACTTCCTCTGTGTTGTCTTAGACAATAATTATGATTTGTCAGTTAAGCTTAGACTATAGCAGAGAGGATTGTAGTTTAAAGCCGAGGCTTTGGTGCAAAAAAATGCATTTATAGCTCTTTGTGAGGCTTCTCATTATGTGTGGGCCTGATTCATTAAGTAATTGGTTTGCAGTTGTTTACATGAGTATTAAGGCCTTCTATTCAGGGCCTTTGAGAGATACATTGTGCAAATGTTGCATGTTATGAATGCAGAATGAGATCCAGGGGGCCAGTCCTATTGGCCAAACACTGCACTCGGATGAAAAGCGAGAGAAAAGCACTGGGTGCTGCTTTGCATAGCAATGACCGGGGCCTTAATAAGCTTTACAGATTAAATACATGCAGTCTATACAAGATGCAGAGAGATACTCTTAACACATTTATATGTGCTCATTTCACTATTATTGAGTTTGAGAGAATTGAGGTCTTTCATATTCTTCCGTCCCCCTCCCTATGGCTTCCTTGCTCTCCCACACAGTATTTTTCAGTCAGATACTTTTATAGAATGTGTGTATTGTATCACAACTGGTGGGGAAGCAACTGATCTGCAACATTTATGGAGGATTTGTCCATTACAAATCTTTTGCTCTCTTTTTGAATGCTAAAGTAAAATCACTTTGTGGTTGAGTGGGTATGAAAAGAATAATGCACGAAGGAGTGAGTCTTAATAAGCAGCTGCACTTCATATAAAGACCACTTGTTCCCCTTTGTATGCAAGTGCATGCCGCTGCTTCCTCTCTTGCACAGAAACATTGTGCTCCTTTTTTCTGTGCACATTTCAGAGGCCACACCTTTTTTATTTAGCAATTTAAAATACCTATTTTTATTTAGCTTTATTTTTGATGTGTGAAAAAATCCAATGCGCATGGGCACACACACTCTCACACAAGAAAAAGATCCCCTTGCCACCAGGTGGTGTTATGATTGATGTGCCTATAGTGCCTGCTTGACAAAAACCTTGACTCAACAATTAGCGGTGTACAGATCTGCCTTGGACAACAGGATGTGCTCGAGCATTCGACCTCAAATCAGCCAGAGTGTACAAATCAGAAGCGCTCCCTTTCCCTGGTCGCTGTGTGTTGATCTCTGATGGCTCACTGGGAGGAGGGCTGAACGGGTGAACCAAGAGAAAGGAAACCAGGGAGGGGGAGGTCCACAGATAGAAAGGGAGGCAGAGGGATTTTAGCGAAGCGAATAACAAAAAATGACTAACAAGCAAGTGTAGCTGATTTGGGTTGCGATGGTATCGTTTCTCATTGAAATAGTGCGTTGTCTTTTAAAATCAGATTTTGAAAGTCCCACTAACTGAAAATGCTATATTGTTTGAATATAATGTTTTATTTAAATCCTGGTCACTGCTGCTGTGTCTCACAAAACGGCAAAGGTGGCTGTCGGTAACGTTTACTGTCTAAAAATAGTAAATAATTTATCTATGTTTTTTGTAATGTAATATTTCTCACATTTCTTTAAATGTGCAGTTTGGAAGATTAAAACTCAAAATATAATCATCAATTGGTAAACAAGCACCATCAAGGATGCTACATTTTATAAACGGGAAGAAATCTTCTTTCACAAACATAACACTGCTCAGTTTTGCTGAGAGGTATTAATTTCACTATCTATATACATATTTGTTTCATTGGAATACCTGACATAAAATAGCATGATTTTAAAACATTTTTTCTACAGCTGGTGTATTAAATGTCATTGAAGTATGCAGGTGTATATCTACTAGTATCAGCTTGTGGCTCATGAGTGTTGTTTTGAAGCTGTACGATGTAGTGGTGTGGAACACTGGTTGAATCTGTCTTATCAGGTCAACCACTGGTTAAGTTACACAAGCAGTCAAGGAGCACAGACTATCCCCACCAGAATACAGTCATTCGGGAGGACAGTCTGTTGTGATCACTGCTGCTCCATCTCAGTTGCAGTTCCCACTTGTTGCCAGCAGAGAGCACTGACATGTTAGAGTGTTCCCACTCACATTTGCCTCTCACTGTTTGCCCCCAATGAGGGGGACATCCTGCTGTCATTCAGGCCTGCTGGAGTACATTGAAGCGTAGCCTAAACAATGTTTGTGCGGGGGTCATAGCTGGGATAGGAGTAGGAGTTGATGGGAATGATGAGGTGATGGGTCTACCTTTACCTTTAGACAAGCGCTGTGCAAAAGTGCTGTTGAGCTATTAACATTTGTGTGTGGGTGGCAGGAGCTTAAAAAAGCCGGTGTAAACAAAAGCATTTTTCTGCCTTTCAGTCTCGGCAAGCCAGTGTTAAATGCTTTGTAAGCATTGTTTCTGCCAAAACCTCACACCCCCTAATGTAAGATTATAGCATAATTAATGCCATAAGAATAATAGCCCAAGGCTTTGTATTACCATCTCACACTACACACCACACTGGTAGTTCAATAACAAAAACACCACATTGCATGTGGAAATGCTGCGCTATACGACTGCAAGCTATTACATTAAAATGACTCAGATTCTCGGAGAATTTATAGTTATTCTTCCATTTAAAACATTTAGACCACCTCCTGAGATTACATTTAATAGATATGCAGGCTTAATGTCAGTACATCATTATACTGTGGAGGTACAAAATAACCAGACAAGACAAAAATACTATTGATTTATTTCTACCCACTGCAATTATAGGTCATATAGGACTCCTCCATGCATAATACAAACACAAAAACTGTTAAACATGAGATAAACAACAATATGAAGCAATTGCAAAGGCCATGCGAAGAGAATGAGCGTGTGTCAGGAAAAAAAAGGACATCACAATAGCTGTAATTTACATCATTTTTCACGTTATATTCACTTTTGTCTACTGGAGCTTGCAAAGCGGTGGCCCGTCCAGCGTTACATATTTAGATCATTGCCTCAATTAAGAAAAACTCGACAGAAGATGTACTGGCATAAATGTTTACAAAAAAATAGAATATTGGATTGCAGGGGTCACGTTCAGTGTGAGCTCTAAATTGAAATAACCCTGTCTTGAAATCAGCTCTATCCATTTCTGAAATGGAAGAGGTGATAGACCAGCTTGTGGGGGGGGGGGGTATTTTTAACTTAAATTTAGTATTTGGAGGAACTTCAGTATTTGTGACCCCCAACAGTTTTTGTTGTGCAAAAGAAGAGAAAGTAATTATCACTGCATTTTTGCTGCACCTTTGTCTGGTCAGTCCTAGCCCTACAGTTGTAAAAATACAAATACAAGGGGCGGGGGTTGTTTTAGTTCTGTTTCCACCATTATTCACTTTAATGAACGTGGATAGAACACATACCTTCTCTTTTACGTATTCGGCTCTTACACTTCACATATATCATATATTAACACAGTACATGATTTCAGGGGAATTATTTTTGAAAGCATGACATTAAAATGATATGCTTTTCTTTCGTTCTGATCATTTAGTATCGGAACATATCTATTTACCATAATTCACTTGCCCTTTTGGACATTTCAAATTGAAATACTATATCCCGCAAACATATTTTGCAGCAAAAGTCATTTGGGTTCTGAATAATGAACCCTGTTCCACACTAAATGGTCAGGCAATGTTCACAACAAGACATGATTTCATAAATAATAAGTAATAACATCTTTATTTATCATTATTTATAACTTTGTATTATTGCACTACAAATCAGGTGAGCCATTCTGTATTCCCTTTAATTATTGTTTTATAATCTATGTTTGTATTTTTCTTTTCTTATCTCTCCTATTTTGCCGTGGTTGTTTTGTTTTATGATGAAGTTATTAAATGTATTGAAATTTTTGGAAAGCTGCTGGAAAGATGAATTTGTCCTGGGGATGAATAAATCTATCTGTATAACTAAGAGTTCTGTTTAGAGATAAACTTGTATCTTCATTGCCTAACTTCTTTTACCAATGACCTTATTTGTGGACAGCTGACCAACTGTAGAGGGAGGCCAAGAATTATCGGTCCTAATTGTTGCTTCAAATGGTTATGTTTTAGTGCACATTGATTAAAACACTTGTAATCATTTGAATGTGGTCGATTACTTTTATGTTGTAGCAAGGATATTTGCCAATATTTTTTTACTGTCTACAGTATCTCCTTCTTTAAATAGTGTCCTATACGTAATGAACTTGCATTTGACGGATGAGAAGCATAACTGAGTATAGTAGTGGCCCACTTTTTTGGGGGTCAGAGTGCAAATGGCGAAAAATGGCAAGTATTCAATATGCGGGTGGAGATTTTTATTTTTGAGTAGTAGCTTGCTCCAAACCCTCCTGCTACCTTGACATTGACGTTTTTTCCCCCCAATTTTTGCAATTAAAGTGACTTAGTAGTGTAGTTACTAGATTAGCTTCAGCTGCAGAACTGGCCGCTTGGCCGTCCGGGCGTCCGTTCAAAGTTCAGCATAGGTGTTGGATACACCTGTGTAGCGTATATGTGTACTATGTAGACTGTATATGTACATGATACATACTTTCAAGTACTTTTAAACCTTACTACGACATATCTGGGGTTGTGGGTTTGCCTATTTTAGGGAAAAAAATATATTTTTTATGTGCATTGCATCTATATACTGTATAAAATAATGTCTACTCTTCACTGCCAAGCAGATTTTTCTTCTAGTCATCACAGGTGTTGAGAAGTGCTTGATTGTAGTGCCATGATGGTGATTGCCATCTCCATGGCAGGAAAAATTTGCCTTGTCATCACTGAAGGCCATTCCATATCTTCACAGTCTGGGATCAAACACCATCCACCAAGACGACAATGTTCATCCTCACAAAGCAGTGTTCATCAAAGACTCCTCAGAATTTGGGATTGGAAAGAGCAGATTAGCATGTCAAATATGATGACATCAACACAAATGAGCCTAGACGTTTTGTAGGGGTGTAACGATTTATCGATTTATATTCCTATGATCCAACTACATCAGTCAGTGTTCAGCAAGTTTCCATTCCAGACGACATATATCAGGCTAACATTGTTCAAAAGATAATCAATCAATTGCATTGATACTAGGAAATAAAGCATTGGATTTAAGCACCAGGTTTAGGAAGACCCAGGACATGTTGGAGAGACTATGTCTCTCAGCTGGCCTGGGAACGCCTCGGCATCCGCTGGGAAGAGCTAGACGAAGTGGCCGGGGAGAGGGACCTCTGGGCTTCCCTGCTTCGGTTGCTGCCCCCGCGACCCGACCTCGGGTAGAGCGGAGGAAAATGGATGGATGGATTTAAGCACAGCGGGCTTTATATGAATGTGTTTTTCTTTTTTTTAGGGCTTTTAATGATAAAGGCATTAAACATTACTTGTTTGATTTGGCGTGAGCTTCTTAGTCATGCCTGTTGAGTGAGGCGCACTGATGTGCAAAGGCCACTGGTGTGTACAATCCCTGTATTTTATTCATTTATTCATTCATTTTCTATACCGCTTATCCTCATTAGGGTCGCGGGTATGCTGGAGCCTATCCCAGCTGACTTTTTAGCTGTGCAGAAATCTGACGTGCGCCCTCTGTTAGAAGAGTCTGTGTGGATGTTGGTAAATGCATTTTTTTTTTTTACGTGGGCTATCGGGTGGATTTTCATATGTATACACGTTTGTTAGGTAGATTACTTGCTCCTCTTCAATTTGGTATTGGATTTATACCGAGTGTTGGACAACATTGACTCATACAAGTGCTTGGAAAGTGAAGTCCAGATTCAAGCCTTGCAAACTCGTGGGTTGGAGCGTGACGTTACTTCCAGTATGTGACAATGGTGACACAAATTCAAACGCTATTAAAATGAATCTTTGGACTCTTAATGTTTTGGTGTTTGGACTAAATCGACCAACACAACACATTGTTGAGCAGTGGACGGCCATCACACAGCCAGTGTGTGACCAGCATGAGGTGGAGGTGACACCTCTCTTGTTATCACGACCCGCCAAAACTCCAAACTTTGGAAAAATAATTTATTTTAAACTAGCCACTTATTTCTTCATTATTGATAAGACTTCAGTAACCAATGCCATCAAAGAGCATGCCAAACAAGAGACAATAGCAACAGCAGAATAACCCATTTGGCATGAGCAGCTAAGATTAAAGATAGCATTGCTGCAACAGACAAACACTCAAACAAACAGTTTCTGCTTTTTAAGTTCATGAATTGTGATGTTAACCTCATGTTCAGCACGTGATTTGAGCAGAATTGGGAAAAAATATGGATTTAAAGAACGTTTTCTCATGATTGTACTGATTGTATGGCGCTCCTACCAATTTGCTTGGTTTAGAAAGGGCAATTGTATCCCTTTCTATCTGGAGTGGTGCAAAGCTGCAATATATATTTCGGATGATCGCAATTGGGATGCCGCCAAAGTAATGTTTCCTTATTCTCAATGTACAGCTGCATGTGCCAATATTTAACCCAGGGACAGATGAGGAATGAGTAAGAGGATGACAATCAAAAAGGTCATTGCTATGCCGTGATGCAAATGGAGAAGCACACGACTGGTTGAAATGGCACCTGGTCCGAAATGGTCCGTTTCCTCACAGCGCAGATGCAGAAAATGCACACGTATAAGCCATATACAGAGTGGGTTGTAAGTTTCCATACATAGGAAAATGACTAATTCATGTTGGACAACCGTTTTCATGTATAATTTGCTCTATATGATTACCATTGTTTGATTTACTGTACACAAACTGTAAACATTTAAATAAATATACATTTTCCTATGCATGGAAACTTGTGGCCCACCCAGTAGACAAGTTTTCTAACCTGCAAGATGATGAGGTTAGATTGTGGTGTTGTGAGTGGGCTCTGTGATGATGTAAATGAAAGAGGAGGCCGTTTAAAAGTGGAACCAAGGGCCTTATTGCATATGCATTGAGTTAGATCAAAGCAGTTTCAGAGGTCACACATTTACATAGCGATATCAGCTAAGCTATGGGAACCCGGCCATCCCAGCTTTGGACCGTCTTTAAATGGATGGCCTTGCGGAGGTCCATTGCCGTAATTACATCCGGAGTCAAGGAAGCTCTCTTTGCCTACATTTGCAGCTACTGACTATTCACAAAAGAAAATTGAGCAATGTTTGTGGTTTCAATTTTCCACTATTGCATTCTGCAATTTCAGAACCAGTTACTGTATTTTGTAGAAAATCCTGAAAAGTATCTTTGTGTTTATAGGAAGGACAAGGTGAACCCAAAGATTTATTCTGCTCTGCAGTCTGATGGTAAGTAGTGTACACAAAACCACACTGTAGGTGGAACTACCACGACTGTGGTGTAATCTCACTTGAAAACTTTTGTAGAATGCATAATGCATGTAAAAAGGATTACATTTTGTTAAGTGCTCATGCCAAGTGCTTGGACTAAAAAATGCTTCTTATAGATGATTAAAAATACACATAATTCATTCATTTATTTTCTATACCGCTTATCCTCATTAGGGTCGCGGGTATGCTGGAGCTGATCCCAGCTGACACATTTTTAATTATATACATTTAAATACATAGTTTTATGTTAATATTTGCACACACACATACATACATATGCAATGTAGACATACATACAGTGAGGGGAAAAAACTATTTGAACCCCAGCTGATTTTGTAAGTTTGCCCACTAACAAAGAAATGATCAGTCTACAGTTTCAATGATAGGTTTATTTGAACACTGAGAGACAACATTGACAAAACAAATCCAGAAAAATGCGTTTCAAAAAGAGTTATAAATTAATTTGCATTTCCATGAAGGAAAAAAGTATTTGATCCTCTATCCGTCAGCAAAATATCTACCTCCCAGGTGAATCTTATACAGGTAATGAGCTGACATTGGCAGCCCTCTCAGTTTGTTACCTGTATAAAAGAGACCTGTCCACAGAAGCAATCAATCAATCCAGGTGCCAAACTCTGCACCATGGCCAAGACCAAAGAGCTTTCCAAGGATGTAAGGGACAAAATTGTGGACCTACACAAGGCTGGAATGGGCTACAAGACCATCGCCATTTGGTGACAACAGTTGATGCAATTATTTGCAAAACGAAGAAACATAAATTAACTGCCAATCTCCCTTCGTCTGGAGCTCCATGCAAGATCTCACCTCGTTGAGTTTCAATGATAATGAGAACGATGAGAAATCAGCCCAGAACCACTTAGGAGGAACTTGTCAATGATCTCAAGGCAGCTGGGACCATAGTCACCACAAAAACAGTTGGTAACACACTACGTCATGAAGGACTGAAATCCTGCTGTGCCCGCAAGGTCCCCCTGCTCAAGAAAGTCCATCTACAGGCCCGTTTAAAGTTTGCCACTGAACATCTGACTGATTCAGAGGAAGAATGGGTGAAAGTGTTGTGGTCAGATGAGACCAAAATTGAGCTCTTTGGCATCAACTCAACTCGCCGTGTTTGGAGGAGGAGGAATGCTGCCTATGACTCCAAAAACACCGTCCCCACCGTCAAATAT